>ML682038.1:1643588-1707119 GCA_007922195.1 Podocnemis expansa | reverse complement strand
TGTGTGTGTGTGTGTGTGTGTGTGTGTGTGTGTGTGTGTGTGTGTGTCAGAAGTGGGTGGGAGTGGCTGTGTAGCAGAGGGTGTGTAGCTGGGGTTGTGGGGTGGCTGTTTGGTTGGGGGGGTGTAGCTGGAAGGTGGGGTGGCTGTGGGGGGGTAGCTGGGGGCTGGAGGCCCAGTTCTGGCCCCTGCAGTGATGGGAGGGTCCATCACAGGCAGTGGGGGCTGGGGAAGGGAGGACAGGACCCACTGGGGTGGGAGGGAGCAGCAGTGGGGTGAGGATTTGCCCTGGGTGGCAGGGAGCCACTGTGGAGAAGGGGGAAGGGGGCTGCACCATGCTTCCCTACCTTCCCACTCCCCAGGTTCCCCCTTGCACTCCCAAAAAACCACTTTTGTTGTCTCTTCCTCTCTCCTCTCTTGCCACCCTTGTGCTGTTCCCCACCTGGCTGCCCTTGTCCTCTTTTGCCCCCCCCCCCCGCCCTGCTCTGCTCCCCAAACTCACTCCTGCCATTCCACATGACTCCTGACCTCCTGTGTTTTGCCACCCCTGCTCTGCTACCCCTACTACCCCACACAGCAGCATTTCCAAAACACTGTGCCATGCCTTATGAATATTCATAAGTCATTTAAGTTAATTTGAATATTTGTGAGTTTTTTAATGGTGGTGGGCCTCGAAAAATTTGAAGGTATCAAGGTGTGCCACAGCAGAGAAAAGGTTGGGAATCCCTGCCCTAGATCAGGGGTAGGCAACCGCCGGCACCTGTGCTGACAGTGGCACCTGAGCCCATTCAGAGTGGCACGTAGCACCCTCTACACTACCACAGAAATTGCCTCTCCAACCACCAAATCCACTCTGGGCAGCTGCCTTTGGGTGCAGCTGGGACACAGGGGGTCCCCCCATGCCTTGTGCCTTCATGTGACACAGAAAAAGCTGCCCAGAGTGCCTCCTCTCTGTAGTGTGATGCACCCCAAAAGAGCCACTCCAGGCAGCTCTTTCTGCAGTATGCCTGGGAACTCATGAAAGGACCCGCTTCTTTTCATGGCATGCCCAGGGTCCCCATCGCCAGACACACCACCAAGATGAGCCACTCTGGGCAACTTCTTTCTGTGGCATGCCTGTGAAGTGTTCCCACTCCAGTTGTGACTGCTGCTGAATTTTCAGGCAGCCGCCACATTTTTTAGCAGAGGGGGCCACCAGTACTAACTGAGGGTCGGGGAGGAAGGACCAGCACAGGGGGTCAGCAAAGGTTGCTGACCCCTGCCCCAGGTCCTTTAAAACCCCCTGGGACCTAAGGTTATAACATGTTAAGTATCTGAGTCAAAGGGAGACAGAGAGGGAACTGTTGACTAAACAGTGCATAAGAACTCTGCCAGTGCGCAAAGAAATTTCTAAGCCAGTTGTTTTGTGTGAGCCTGTCACTGACTGTTCTGGAAGATAGCCAGGACATTCAACACAAGGGCAAATATATGTGAACACTGAATGTCTGAGTATGTAGTTTTTTAATTTGTAATCATGAGTATTTGCAGAAGAAAAATTGCTTCTCAAAATACAGCACATCCAATCAGGGAACATATATATGTCACAGATACCACATATATATATATCACAGAGTCTGAGTGCGCACTCAAAAGCAGCACATTGTATGAATACTGAACACTCACAATGAACTGCTTGAGAACAAGCTACAGATCGAGCTCTAGTAACTGAACTCTGTGGTTGAGACTTGTAAAAAGTCATCTGATGATGTAAATAGCAAAACAGACATCATTTATCACATCAATAATTTGTGATGACTTATTTGCACAGATTTAGCATTGCCATCTTCCCATGGGGTCTGTTTTGCCCCTCTGGGAAGGACAAGTGGGAGCTTCTCTCAGATTACTCATCCTTTTCTCAATAGGAGTCAGAAAACTTTTCCTAGAGGAAGCATTCAGTCCAAGCAGTCTGAATCCGAGCTAATCCCTTAAAAAGTACCTGATCATACAGCACTGGCATCAAGGGTGGTTTTACCTTTGATTTGAATTCATGCAGAATAAAAGCCCTAAAAAAGGCTTCTAAGGAAAGGAAAACTTAGGTTTTTAACCAAAAGCAGAATTAATGTGTTGGATGTCATGCTGGACAGATGCATCACAAGTAACATCACCATTCAAAAGGCAACATATCAGCTAACAAATGCTTTCCATGCACTAACTCTGTTTCAAGAGAGGGTGGAAATGTTCCTGTGTTCTCAAAGCAGAGCCTACCTTAGGCCAGGGCCAAGCTCAGGCCAGTTGACCTGCAGCATAAGAAGATGCTCCCTCCTTACACATGCAGTGATACAGATATATATATTTATAGTGGTACAGTTGAATGTTCCATCAGAAATGGATGTAGAGGGAAAAGTCAGCGCAGCTCTCCTTACTCCTCAGGAGAGTGCTGCAGTTACCCAGAGGCTGGAAGCTAAACTTAAAAGCTAAAGGAGGTACAGCCTGAGATGACTTCTGAGCAGTGCAAGGCTACACAAGGAGTGATTTCCTGCCTGCTGGGTGTCTTAATATGAGAAATAAAAATGACAGTTAACAAAACTACTTTTTTTCTTAATAATTAGTCACCTCCATGCTTAAAGCCAGCTTAATACCACTCATACTTTTCTGAGCCCAGCACAGGAAAGGCAAAACATATAACATGGCCTTAAATAGTTTTCAGCCAAATCTACTGAGGGCGAGATCTTACAAATAGCAATATCATTATGTAAGTGCAAGAAAAGAAAGATCTGTAGACTTGTTTTTGCTGATCATTTAGCAAATCAGGGGCAAGATTAGATAAACTGAATTAGCAAGTGTGATGGGAGGTTTCCAAATAGAATTGATACGATACAATTTTGACAGATTTGCTGATGCAATTTCATAACGTTTGTAGACACAATACATTTTTTTCATAACTGGTGCCAAGCATGTTGTTGTAGTTAAATTAAAACCTAGATGTAATAAAATAAAGTCTCTTATGGAAGAATACAGTGGCTATGAAACTGAGGCTATGCATTTGCGTTTCCCACCACAGACTATTATCATCAGTAGCTCTATATTCAGCCACATGAATTATCATCCTGTTAGTTATGCTTCACTCTATAATATGAAACAGCCATGTTTGAAAGTGCTCCTGAGTGACATAAATTATGCAACTCATACGTAATTTCTAATTTCTGTTTTGTTTCATAGTGTGACTTACTGTTATAGTATATCTTGATCCCAATGCACTTATGAGTCTGTTAGATAAAAAAACTGGACTATAATTATTCCACAAGCAATAAATTTACTGGGACAGACAGGCAGGGAGTCTACGGCACCACTGATCTGGCTCACGTCACGGTAACCAGAGCTGGTAATGACTGGGGTATTAGCAGGTTCACTATTAAGTCATAATCCAATCACCAACCATGCAAGTTTAAGTTAAAGGGTAAGACTTTTTATCTTGTGTGGAGGCCTAGGACAAGTAATTGCAGGCATTACTAGGGTGATCCAAGCAGATGATGAGCTGAGAGAAGATGCAGTCTGTGTGCCAGGCTGTTGGCTCATTGAATGCCCTATTTGAGTATCGATGGTGTGCTTATTCTGGGCATGTGCACCAAGGACATGCAGGGTGAGTTCATGTGCTTTTTATCACCTCTCACAGGGACTTAAACCAAAGCTAAAGAGAGGGGGATTTTTTCCTAGAAAGTATGAGCCAGAGAAGCAGCTGTCTAAAGTGACCTGCTCTCACAGTGCAAGACATTACCACAATAGCATCCATATGGTAAGATTTCACCACCATTTATTATTATAATTGTTATTTGTGTCACAGTGGTGCCAAGAGATCCCATCCAAGAACAGCACTCTGCAAATACGTAATAAAATTCATTCCCTGCCATGAAGAGCTTATAGTCTGACCCAGACAAGACAGACAAGCCTGGAGTGGAAACAGACGCACAGAGTAGAGAAGTGATTTGCCCACGATCACATAGCAGGTCAGGGACAGAGATGAGGTGAGACCCTTAGTTCCAGCGGGTGCCCTATCCACCCCACCAAACTGTCTCCGCATTTACAAGAGATTGCATAAGCTCTTTGATCAGATCATTTGCTATGGGTGCAGTTCCTAACATGGAGTCCCGATCTTTGATCAGGCACTGCTGTAACACAAATAATAGTCATATTAAAAGAGTAGGAGCTGTACCTGCATGAAGTCCCAGCATACTAAGTGGGACCATAATCAGGACCTGGCTAGCTAGTTTCTGGGTGCAACTTGCTTTTGTTACCAGCCTTGGCAGCTAGGCTCATAGAACTGTTCAGGTTATCAATACAGGCTGGTTCAAATTATACTTGGCAGGATCTCACTGTTTAGTTACACTGATATAGTTCAGTTCAGTATTATTGAAGGCTGTGGCCAATTTGCCCCAAATGTGGCCTTTATTGATGGTCACCTGTTTTTAAAGAGAGACTGCTGAGACATAACTAAGGCCAGTAAAGAAGCAATGAGGAATACTCATCATGAGATAACACATGTGCACTTGATTTGTTTATTGTAAGCCCCACAAGAAGTCACATGCCATTTTGTTCTTCATTTGCCCAAGTATGAAAAAAATCAGTTTAACTGAAACAAGAACATGCCCACAAAGGTAAAAGCCCAGAGGAGCTAACCAGATGGGACATTGTCAACATAGAAAGCATTTTTCTCTAAACTTAACGGTAAACTCTTAGCATTGATAAAAATCTTACAGCCAGATTTCATTTGATATGAAAAAGCATTTGCGTGAGGGAAACATCTGTTCATTATCACTCATGGGTTTAATTGTGTTTCTTATCACCCAGTGGTGTTTGTATACTTACCACATGCACTTCCTTATGTCCTACTTCAAAGAAAGAACAAAATAGTGTAGTGCTTTTTAGCTCCTTATTTCACAAAGCAATGTAGTTTCAAATATCTTCATTCTCTTCAGAGAAATTAGAAAAAGAAGAAAAATCTAGCAAATGGAACCTTCTAAGGAAGCTTCAGTGACTGCTTTGAGAATAGTAGGGGACTTGTAAGAGTACAAGAATCCAACAAATTTTGATTGCTTATATCTGTACTCATGGGAGGAAAAATATGACTACTTTTTCCCAGTAGAAAGCCACTATCTTGGCCTCAAATTTTAAAAACTAAATGGTTATTTCAAAATAAAAGATATTTGGTCCACATGACGTTTTCTTATTTCGAAAGGACAAATCCTGTCCTTTCAAAATAAGAACTGCTGTTTCGAAACAGGTTAAACCCCTATTGTTTCAAAACGACAGTTATTTTGAAATGGTTATTTCGAAATAAGGCTGGTTTGAAACAACATGTCCAAACAGCCTTATTTTGAAATAACCATTTTGAAATAACAGCTGTTTCAATAGCAGGCTTTCCCTTAATTCGAATTAACATTTTGTTAATTCGAATTAACTTATTTCAAAATAAGGACTTTATTTTGAAATAACACATTTCGAAATCCTTATTTCGAAATAATGATGTGTGTGTAGACATAGCCATCAAGATTTAGAAATAAACAGGTATAAGAATGTCCATGCTGGATTGTACCAATGAGCCATCTAACCCAGTAACCTGTCTTCCAAAGGTGGACAATGCCAAGTGCTTCAGAGGGAATGAAAAGAAGAGTGACCCATCCCTTCTCTTCCATTCCCAGCTTATGGCACACAGAGTCTAGGGACATTTCAGAGCATGGTTTTGCATCTCTGCCCATCCTAGCTAAAAGCCATTGGTGGACCGGTCTGCCATTGACTTATCTAATTCTTTTTTGAACCCTGTTATAGTCATAGCCTTCACAACATCTTCTGGCAATAAGTTCCACAGGTTGACTGAAGAAATACATCCTCTGATTTGTTTTAAAACTCTTGCTTATTAGAGAAAGAAGATAAAATATTAATAAAGATGGGAAAAAATCAGGAAAGAGAACCAATTAACATGAGGTATGATAATATTCAAGATGTTTCTTTTTGCAGTGCTGACCATTTCATTGTATATTATTTATCATTGTAAAAATATGTTATGGAATGTCCTTAGCTTCTGTGTGCCAAAAGCTGGGACTGGGCAACAGGGGATGGTTACCTGTTCTTTTTATTCCTTTTGAAGCACCCGGCATTAGCCACTACTGGAAGGCAAAATAAGGGACTAGACAGACCATTGTATATCCCTTCTCATCTCATGGTATGTTCCCTAGCTCAGACCCCTAGTTTGAGCATGAGTTTCCATCGTTCTGTATTGACAATCATCACCATCAGAAAATATTATCAACTTTTTCAGCTATGCAACTGACAGTTCAAATGTTCAAGCATTCCTTAATCTTCCATGAAGGAAAACAATAATCACTGTAGAGCTGGAGTAGTGCTGTCCGTGTGAGGGTAACTCCAACAAAATATTCTCCAGGAACTCTATCCTAGTTCTCACCAAAAGCAGAAAGTAACCCCATAACTAGAGTTAAGGGTTTATTTATTTATTATTTTTATTCTATTTTATTTCAAAATGAAACTTCCAAAAGTCTTTTTGATAATTCAGCCATGAATCATCTTATTAAGATACTTTAATTCTTTGTTCTCCGATGATTTCCATTTTATTTCCTAATAATATGAGCGTGAAAAGAGAAGAGGTAATCTCTGGTACCTGTTCATAAACTCAAATTGAAAATAATATTGTGGCAGAGGTTTATTTCTTGTTCTGTAGTTTTGTACTTGAAGTGTTCAGATGCCAGGATTTCTGTGCAATATATTTTTTCTCTCTTTCAGTATGGTCTTTCACTGAACTATGATCAATACACTGCATTTTCATGACATAACACAGTTTTAAATACCTTTGGTTACACAACAGAGACACCTGAGAATGGTGGGTTACTCACCAGTAACCATCCTTCTTCAAGATGGGCTGCTTGGATCCATTCAGTAATAGGTGTCTCCATGCTGGAGTGCCGGATTGGCTGGAAAAACTTTTGTCCTAGCCTGTCAGGAGAGGGTAGGTGGCCTCTGCCCCTAACTCCACCCCCGTGGCTATATATACGGCCGCCTCCCGACCCCTCCTCAGTTCCTTCGAGTCGCCAACTCCAGATGCGGGAATGGAGGGAAGGGACCTGAATGGATCCGAGCAGCCCATCTCAAAGAAGCACGGTTACTGGTGAGTAACCCACCGTTCTTCTTCGAGCGCTGCTCGGATGCATTCAGTAATAGGTGACTACTAGCCATGCTGATGGATGGCAAATGGAGTTGGGTCTTCTGCCTTCAGCACAGCAATATGCCCCAAATGGGAAGAAGCCCAGCAAATCAGAATCTAACCAGAGTCAAGAGATGAATAGGCTCTTGGCATGGCATAGAAAGACCGACAGCTGAGGGCCAGCCCAAGACAGGGGCAGGGCTGAACATGCCGAGGCGTAAGAGAGTGGGCAGGATGGGCCAAGGTCACCACAATGAATATGAAGACCACAATGTGAAACCATAGAGGGTTGCATTGGATGTTCCACCTAAGTGGCAGAACACAAAGGTATGAAGGCCAGAGAAAAGGTGTCCGGCCATAGGACCTTTCCACGTGGGCTCGTTGAGAACGCTGGAGGCCAAATGGAGCAAGTTTAACCAATGATTATGGCCTGCATAGGAAGTAATAGGGGGAATGAGCAGCATCCCATGGATTGTGCACCTTGAGGTCTGAGCCAGAATCCAAAGAGTCACAGTCTCGCCTGGATGCTTGCTGGCTACACAGGTAGCAGCGAGAGGGATGAACCCTATCCCCTGGACTGGACATAGCCAGTGCCAGCAGGGTCTGATCGATGAAGGTAGTAATAATCGAGAACGGTCTGGCAAGACACTACAAGCCCATACACTGAAGGCAAAGGCCTACAGTGAAATGGCGGAGGGCACAGGTATGCCAGCTACAGGATCTCAAGTTAGTGTGCAAAGCGCACTCTTCCAACTAAGAATGGTACCAAACCCCAGGTTTCTTGCTGGAGAGGTACTCCAGGACACTAGCACCCATAAGGCGACATAATGGCCCTGATGGTGCTGATGGGTTAGTACCTATAATAACCTTGATAGCATGAGAACTCACGGAGAAAGAGAGGGAGCTCGCTTGGCCTGTAATCCTGTGGGATTCCAGCAACACGAGGGTTGTAAGCAAAGGGGCAGGGGAAGGCGGGGACAATGCCAACTACGCCTCACCCACGGAGTTGAGGTGGCCCGAGGGCTCGAAGGGGTGCCATACTAGGAATACGGTCTTGTGTGTCCAGGGCACCACCAAAAGGGGGTAGTGTCATGGCTACATAGCGAGGCATGAGCACCAGGGGAAAAGACACATTGGTGTGGAGTTACCTCCGGAAATACGGTTGTCAGGAGCAGGAAAGAATATCTCCTGACCACTTCGGAAGAGAAGCCACCCGCAGTATCAACCGTGGTATCGCAGAGGTACCTTGAGGTTAGAGAACCCAATACGGAGGGTTATTGCCAGTCAGGAACCGGATGGCCAGCCCCAGATGGCCATATATATATCATCAGGTCCCTCAGGGAGGTGAGGGAAACAACGGCCCTGGTGGGGTCACCACCAACATCACATGGAGGTGCACCCCCGGTTGAACTGTAGATCCCCGAGCAGGTCAGTAGGCTCGCACGTGCCCAAGAGGCAGTGTCCTCTGCTGGGGTACGTGTGACCTGATGGTAGGGAGGTTAGGGTGGGTAGTTATAAGCAACTCATTGAGGAGCTTTCGTGCTTGGAGTGCGGCCTTCTGTCCGGGTATGCCGGGGGACTGATGCCACGAAGGTAGACGCTGGGGTGGAAGGCCCAAAATATGGTGTCCCACTGCTGTTCCCCTAGGGTGGGGCCTATGATAAGGACTGCTAGGATAGGAGTCCTGATCTAACTGAGGTTGCCTGCAAAGAGAGGGGCTGTAAGGAGCCTCAGCTTCTGTAAAAAGGGGAGTATATGAAGGCAGGGATGGATTGCTCTGCCTTGGCCTTCCATGGAGGCTAGGAGCCGCCAAGACCGTGCGAACGCATCTTGTGTGACAAGTAGGATGGAGGGTCTCGTCGAGCTGTCGGGGTCACAGTAGGCTGGTTACTCATTGTGAGTGAACGAAGGCATTCCCGCCCCCGCCCCCCCCCCAGCCAAGAATTGGATGGGCCTACCTGATGGAGAGCATCAGGGTAACAGGGATGGTCCCGCTTCTGAGTAAGCGCTGCAAATACACGTCTCGGAGCCTCTGCAGCAAAGCTGGGGCTACTACAAGACGCACTTCTCGTCCCCAGCAAATGTTTCACACAACAGCACAGGATTGAGGAATACCAGAGCAAGGAGGAGTGGGGGGTGAGGGGGGTGGATTCCCCATGAGTGCCTGAGGTAGCCGCTGCAGAGAAGGTGCAGGCAGGATAGCCGATGCAGAGAAAGTGCAGGCAGGGAGTTTGTGCCTCGAGGAGGCCCATGACGCCTGAGGGCAGGGGAAAAGCCCCCGGCAGGGGTGCTGTGGGTGCAGTAGCAAAGGAAGAGGGGTGAGTTGGGTGGGCCCCTTCCCTGCAGGAGGGAACAGAAGGGGGTCTCAGCCCTTGCAGCAGATAATAGCAGTGGAAGGAAGTTTCCTGTGATCCCACGATGATAGGGATAATGGGGACTTAGGGGAAGAAGTTAGGGCCCCAGATGCCTATGTGGGAGGGGTGGGCCCAAGGGGAAGCAGGCCCAAGTATTTGGCCTCTCCCCTGGGATCTCGAGTGGTGCCCATCACTGATAATGTTTCTGGGGGAAACAAAGCATCCCCTTCAAACAGCAGGTCGAGAACCACCTGCTGCGCATTAGGGGGCGCCCTAGCCTCCCTACGGCAGGATAGCCGGCAAATGGTTACTGCCGAGGCCATGGTGAGGGCAGCTGTGTCCACCATGTCACGGGCTGAAAGGAGGAGGTCGTGAGAAATTGTGTTACCCTCCTCTAGAAAGGCATCATACTCCTCCCTGGCCTCAAGTGGGAGCAAGCGTCGGGATTTCGCAACTGACTCCCACACGTCCAGCAAGTATCTGCTGATAATGGCTTGGTTGTTTGCCACTTGCAAATGGAAGGCTGCTGAGGAGTATACTTTATGGCTCAAGCGGTCCATGTCCCTGGCTTCCCTGGAGGACGGAAGGGGGTCACTGGGGGGTTCCCTGGGGCCCAGTGCCATCTGTACCACTTCCCTTGGAGGAACCGGGTGACCAGCGAAAGAAGGGAAATCCAATGCGGGAACCCGATATTTAATGCCCGCCATGTCCAAAACCGGGGCAATAGAACTTGGGCTCTGCCACCAGGAACGGCCAAGGTCCCAGACACCCGGGTGGGGCAGGACTGTTAGGGGTTCTGTGGGGGCAAAGGCTGGCCTGAAGAGGGCATCGGGAGGGGGACCCGAGGGCTGCACCTCCATTTCTAGATGGGCCATGACCCAGCGCAACAGATCGAAGTGCACCGACAGATTTCCCATATAGGACTCCGGTGCCAGGGAGCGGGTGATACCGGCCACTTGCTGAGGTGGAAAGGGGGTCTTGAGGGGACCATTCCTCTGGCCGGTAGCGAAATGGCAACAGAGACGAAGAGCGGCACCGGGGCCATTTAGAGCCCCTTGAAGGACCTTCCTCCAGACTGGAGGCAGGAGAAGGGGACCAAGACTCCTGGGGCAGTACTGGTGACGGCAGAGTGATGTGCTGTCGCAGAGATGGCTCTACGGTGCCGGCCCCCAGTGGAGTGGGAGGTGGCGAGGGCGAACGCCCCCAGTAGGCCCAGGCCTTGGCTATGAAGGCCAGTTTCCCCCTTCTGGTTGGGAGTGGGGCAAGAGGTGTGGGGAGCAAGAAGCGGGCTCGCGTAGCCTCCACCGCTTCTGGGGTGGACGGCACAAGGATGGACTCTGTGTGGCTCTGTGGTTGGGCCGGAGATCTGGGGCACCAGTGCTGGGATTCAGGGCACGTGCCCTGGGTGCCCAGTGTCAGCGATGCCTCTGACATTAATGCTACATTTTCTCCATATGTCCTCCAATATCCTCCTTTTCCTACTTCCCTGCCCTCTTTTCCATGCTTTGGTATCTGCTAACCCTTTCTGGGGATGAAGATTTCCCTTGTCGGTACTTCCAGCCCCCTGCTTATTGCAAGAGGAACGCTCTACCTTTCAACCCAATGAGCTTTGGGAACAGCGGATGCCTTCACACTCAGTTCAGTGAGCCTTGGATCTGGTGTACGGAGCCTTCACTCAGTCCTAAAACTGCCAGTGTTCATAGATAGAAGAGGTTCCCCAAAGGACCCCCTCCATTCCCCACTGGTTCTGCCATGATGAGAAATCCCCCATGCCTATTCCATCAATCTTTTTTTTTTCTTTATACTTTTTTAAGGGTTATTGGTTTGGGGTTTTTTTTTTTTTTTGAATGTATGTCAAGTGGGAGCTCAGATTCCCAGCCTGCTCCAGTCAGCACTAAGTGGTAACATACAGAAGCAGTTCAATTGCTCTTTCTTTCAGCAGCCCTCAATATCAGGAGTGCACAGCAGGACAATGGTGCTAATGCTGGGAGTGGACATCATGGTCCTGCTGCGATTCTATAAATATTCCCTAATAATAAAAATATTAACTGGATTGTTACATATTACCATAATAAATATACTAGAAACATGTTGTGAATGTAAAATGCAGGGGTAATCAGGGAGGAAATTTAAGGAGCTGCAAAATACAAATTTCCCCAAACCCTCAGCCTAATTAGTGAAGAAGAATAATTGGCTGACAGATTGCACAGCTAGAAAAACATAAAGCAAAGGAGGTTATAATATGTATTATCACTGTAGAAGACAGTGATTAGCCCCCCCTATCCTATGTACAGAACAAATTACCATTTCCTAGCAAGAATAATGGTGCATATTTTGACAAATTAAATGCAAATCTTGACCAAACAAAGAGACTTGTATTTTTCCAAAAGAAATTAACTCCTTGGTAGTACACAGTGACACTCTCACATGTAGCAATGACATTGTTTACAGGAGACATTGCAGCAGTCAGGGGCGCTATCAAAAGATCACATGAAAAATTGCTCAATGTTATTTGAGGACCACAAAATTAATGCAGTTCACCACCAGGCACAGAGTAGCTGTGAATGCAACAACTGAACTACTTTCCTGAAAGATAACATTACCTGGCAGTGAACCTAATAGCAGGCTGTCAACAAGAGCCCAGTGAAGTAGGACTGAGGAAGCTGGTCACACTAAAACTCTTGCTCTTCTCAAGAGACATCTGTTTTTCTATAAGGTTGAAATGAGACCAGTTGCTTGCATTTCCAGATCCTTTTGCTTAATCATAATATCATAGGCTATGCCTACACTAGAGGGCTCAGTTAAGTTGCCCTAACAAGGTCAACTTACAGAGTCCCCATTTGTTTAAGTTGACTTTATAAAGTTGACTTAAATGGCTATCCTGCCTTAAGTTGACTTTATTAAGTCAACTATAATGATCACATTTTATTAAGTTGACTTAATAAAGTCAACTTAAACCTTAAAGTCAACTTTAAGGGTGAGAATTATTAAGTTGACTTAAGCGAGTGCTTAAGTTGACTTAATGAACTCCAGACATGGCCATGGAGTTGCTTAAGTCGACTTAAGCATCTAGCGTAGACATAGCCATAGAGAGGACACAAACAAAGCATTCTTCACTGCATGTATCTGTACCACAATGGCAACTTTTGGGAAAGAGCAGTGTGATAAGTCACTTAGGTTATGTTCACACACAGGGGGTTATTTCGATACAAGTTGTTTTGAAACAACTTGTATCGAAATAAGGCGTTATTTCGAAATAAGTTAATTTGAATTATGAAAATGTTAATTCAAATTAAGGAAAAAAGCTCAAAGTGAAATAGCATGTTCAGACAACAGTTATTTCGAAACGAGGCACCATCGTTTCGAAATACCATGTTCTGATGGGATTGTTTCATCACCAAATGGGGTTTAAGTTGTTTCAAAACAACGCCATTGTTTCGAAACAATGGAAGCCGTTGTTTCGAAACAATGGAAGCCATTGTTTCGAAACAATGGTACGTCATGTGAACTTGGCGTTTCTTATTTCGAACAACCTTTGTTGTTTTGAAATAAGACTGCTGTGTGAACACAATTAGAGTCTACTGCTGACTATCCCACTGCTCTCCTGTGTGACATTAGACAAGTCACTTCACCTCTGTTTCCACTGCCATTGCTTGTCAATTTAGACTGAGAGCTCTTTGGTGCAGAGGCTATCTCTATAAATTCTCTCACAAGGAGGCCTTAATTTCAGTTGAGGCTTCAAGGTGCTAATGGAACATTAACAATAGAATAATTAATAGTAAATATTGACTAATGTTCATGTTGTGTGCTATATTTCATTAACTTGAACAGCACCAAAATTACTTTTCTGACAATGTTTTAATGCCAATTGAGTATGATTGCTGCTGTGGGGATCCTCGTCTTAATCTAAATCCTCCTTTTTGTGGTCTCACAGAATTTAGAGTGTCCTTCCAGGTTTTCTATTGGTGATCCCCTCCAGCTGCCCAGTTTTGGCCAGGAGAAGGAACTTTCCTGCAGTTCTTTGCCCTGCTTCCAGCTCACTCTTCTGCAGTTGACAGCAGCCCATCACCACATTATTATACTGCTGCCCACCTGGACAGCTGGACTTGACATAAGTGCAAAGAATCAGAGGAGGAAGCCAGGTGCTGTGAATCTCTAATAGCATTCAAATAACAATTAGACAGCAATAAATTTAAGTGTAAGGCAGGCTTTGAAGCTGTATCTAACAGCTTCTGAGGGAGGCAACTAATCTGCATGGGTTTAGTATTTCCATGAGCACAAAGAACATATTAGCATAAATACACTATGGGTGCAGGGCAATATGGGTAATGGTATTTGGGCTTGATCAGATCACAAATTTGTCAATATCTGTAATTCTACTGAAGGGAAATATTAAATACTGTCTTTTGTGATATGCTACTCTCCGATTGTTCCAAATCTGTTTGGGTTAGTTAAAGGGTAAAAGCTCCCCTGAGCAAAACAGAGACTTGTAAGAGAGGCCACTGCCTGTTTCAGCCTGGAAAAGATGGAACGGGGGTGGGGGTTGTATAGTTCAGTCTGGAGCTATGCTTGAGGCATTTGTCTCACCCCCTGGCTCCCCTGTTAAATGATAGATCTAGCTAAGCTTCTTATGAGGCCTTTCTTTGCTATTTTAATGGAAGGACCAGTTGGCAGCTACTTGAGGTTTAAGAGCTGAAATCACTGAGGCTATGTTCACACACAGAGGGCTTGTTTTGAAACAAGCTGTTTTGAAATAAAGGGTTATTTCAAAACACCTTATTTTGAAAGACAAAAAAAGTGTCTTCGAAATAAGGGAGCGAAATAGCATGTCCACAGTGTGGACATGCTATTTCACTTGGGGGGGGGGACTGCAGGCACCCGCAGGGCAAAGTGCAGCTGTGCCTCACCCCGCGGGTGTCTGCAGGGGAATCCCGGGGCAGCGCTCACCCTGGGCCCTGCAGCGGCAGGCTGAGCCGGGTGCCCCCGACCCGTGGCGGATTTTGGGGGCAGCCCAGGCAGGGGGTGCAGCACCCGGCTGCGCTGCTCTCCACCAGTGCCTGCAGACACCTGCGGGGTGAGACGCCCGGCTGCGCTTCACCCCACGGGTGCCTGCAGCCCCCTGCAGACAGCCACGAGGTGAGGTGCGTGGCTGCACTTCACCCCGCAGTCCCCTTCTGCAGGCACCGGCGGGGTGCGGAGCCTGGCTGCACTGCTTTCCGCCGGTGCCTGCAGTCCCCCTCTGCCGGCCAGGGGACACCCCTCAGCACCCTGGCCAGGGAGTTGAGGGGGCAGCCCTTCCTCCCAGGGTGCTTAGCACCCTGGGAGGAAGGGTCAAATGTTGTTTTGAAACAGCATGTCCCGCTGGCGTTGTTTTGAAACGAGTCATTTCGAAACAACGGTGTTTCGAAACAAAAGCAGGTTTAAGATGTTTCGAAAGAACGGCTGCCATTTCAAAACAAGCGGTTTGCTTGTTTCGACATGGCCGTGCATTGTGTGGCCATGGCGTTTCTTATTTCGAAACAGCCTCGTTGTTTTGAAATAAGAATGCTGTGTGAACACACCCTGAGAGAGGAAAACACTCTCTCTGAGCTGAATCACTGAAGACAAGCAGCAGATGGACTGACCTAGGGGGAGAGCCAGCAGATGGTGAGAGCAGCCAGTGGCAAGCTGGGTGGCATAAGTGACCTGTGGGCAGAGCCGGCGGGCAGAGCCAGCGGCTGGTGAGAGCAGAGCATGAGTGACCAGTGGGTGGCGTCATCAGACAGCTGGCATGAAAGACACTCTCTACATACCCTGGGATTTGTCGGGAACTTGTTTTGTACTGATTCTCCAGATCAGTGCTGGGTTTGCTATTGAGTTCACATGTGCTATTGCGCTGTGTGGGATCATGTTGGGAACCTGTTTGGCACTGATCCTCCAGATCAGTGCTGATTTTTGTTATTGGGCCTTTTACATTCTGTTTTTATTACTATTAAAAGTTCTGTATACTACACTCAGACCTGTGCTTGCAAGCAGGGAAGCATTACCCCTTCGGGGTGCCCAGGGAATAGTGAATGATTTCCCAGAAGATTGGGTGGGGGCTCAAGCCATTTGGTGCTGTAACATTATTTGGAAACCTCTAGATATAGAACCTGGCCCTTGTTCTGCCAGCTTGCCCTGGCAGAAGGGTTACCTAAGTGACCTCTAGTAAACAAAAAGTTATGTTCCACTTAGATACACAGTCATGGAGACTTGACAGTTAAGAGCAAGTCTCCAAAAACTAAATGCTTTAGGTGCTTCTATGTCTGCACTTGAACAAAGCCTGTCCAGAGAGAGAATTGGCTAATAACGCAATGAGGAGAGATTGCAAACTCACACAGGTCACATTTTTTGTACAAGCGAGTAAAAAAAATTCTAATACAAATTTGAAGACAAAGATTAGGGAAACTGTAAAGGCTGATAATTCTCACAAAGAGCTTGCAGAGAGAATCTAAGTAGTATCTTGGTGTATGTCTAAGTGAGACCACTCAAGAAGTAATATTATTACTACTTCTTGTAATAATATTATTATTAGGAAATAAGCTCTGTGTAGTGGTCCTGCTCTTGGTGAAGACTGATTTAAGTCTGTTTTTGCTGCCACTACTGTATAGAGTTTAACAGAATCTTGCAAAAAGAATAGCAATAACAAATGAAATCACACAGCTGTATTAGATGCCATGGGAGAGTTTAGATCATACTAGTTACACAGACTTGTCTACCCTAAAATATTGCACCATTTCATTTTGAACTCATGTAGTTGAACATAAGCAACTTGCAGCAGTGCTCTGTGTCCACACTAGCCATTCTGTTTTGAGTGCACACTGTGGACTGCATCCACACACAGCAGTCTCTGTAACCACTGCAGTAATACTAGAGTGAGTTCATAGTTCACGGAGCAGCTACTTGAACCAGGAGGTTGAAGAAGATCCTGCAAGGTTTTGCAGGGCCAGAGACTGGGCCAATATCTCAGTGCCCAACATCAACCACTGCCATTTCTGGAACATATCCCAACATGGAGGCCATTTTAGAGGATCAGAGGTTTCTCTTTTATCAGAGAGCCAGACTGGTTGCTGAAGAGCTAGAATTGCTGCAGTTGCTGAAACCTTCATACAAGGAGACAGAAGAACCTGAGGACTGCAAGGAGCAAGAGCATCTTATGAACTTGTAGCTGTACCTGCTGAAGAGATACTAAGACAGCTCCTTCCATAATGAAAACTAGTTCCAAACTTCATGTTTCATTCACTGAAGCAAAATATTTTTAGGCCATGACTTCTCTGGGACAGTGTTGTGCTGTAGTCCTGGGAGAGGCAGAAGGGCTGAACAACTTCCCAAATGAGGTCTGAATTACTTATTCAGGACTGACCAAAGACTTCAGAACTGGTTCTATGATCACACCTTCATTGTAAATGTCATTCTGTCTCTGTGTGGATCACTCTGAGGTTACGGCATCAGATCAGTGAACTGAAAGCATCACTCACCATTGGCGAATGGTGAGTATGAAAGCTGGCTACCTGATCAGTTTGGAGTTGAGCAGTCCACCTGTGGGGCTAAGAAGTCTGTAGCAGTGATAGCTGCATTAGGGATTTGGCTAACATTGCATAAATCACCATATAAGATCAAGGTACAACACGAATAGCAAAGCAAGGGGGATTGAACAGCTTGGCTTCCCAAATTCTGCTAATGCCCATTTTGTGCAGAGCTCCTTAAGCCAGGAAATATGTGAACTGAAAAGATTACCACTTCACTGAGATGCAAGCCTTGGTGTCATGGATGCCAGTTCCTAGATATTTACGTAAAGTGGCTGAATTTTCAGGAATTGCATGGTTTTCCAAAGCAGTCAGAATGTCACTCTACAATCCCCATAGACAGTATTAACATGTCTGTCACCCTGTGATGTTTCAGAGATTCTGCTTCACCATTGGCCTTTTTGTCACCTGGCTTTTTAAACAATAGCCTGACTATACCACCCTGGAGATAGGTTGCTTCAACTTCCATCTCATCAAGTGCATAACGATAGTACAATATACATCTGAAATGATCCCAAACAAGTAAAATGACTTCACTACTGAATACATTAACACCATTATTTCTAAGTGTCGTATTTGGCCTTGGGTTTGTGAAAGAAAGGAGCATGATCCACAATCAAGGGACCACAGAGGCAAAAATAGATTAAAAATTTCTTAAGCTAGAATGAGAATCACTTAGTCAGGGCATTTCAAGAGTTGCCTGTAATTGCCAGGCTAGTACTATAAGAGCTGTTAGACCCGATTCTCAACTGGTGTAAATTAATGTAGCTCCACTAATTTCAAGAGAGCTGTGCCCGTCTAAGATTCTGGTCCTTTATTTCTTGCCTTTTGGCAATGGAGATGTAGGGGACTCTGGTAGTAACAACACTGATATGTTTATAGCTGTTCTCTTGTTCAGGATTTGCTGGTGCTGGCTATTCTGCTTTGTCAATGTACAGTCCTATTTTAAGTACTTTTAACTTTTAGTTGGTCACTTTATCTTACAAATGAAATTATATTTATTGGTGAGTATTTCCTTTTAACTTGCATTTCCATCCCTAAATCAGTCTGACATCAGCAGAGTGGAAGGTTATTTTTCATACTATGTGTTAGTGAAGAGGGAAATGAAATTATTTCTGTTGCTTGTCATTTTGTTTTCAATGTGAAGCATTTTAACATCTGCAGGTGGGTAGATGTTTGGGGTTTTTTCCCTGTGTTTTGGTGAAGAGGAAATGACATTTTCTCTGGCAATAAATCTGGGTCATTAATACATTTCACATATATACAAAGGAAAGGCCGCTGGTAATTGTGTACAGATGCATTCCTAGCTCATGCGTCTTACAGCATACCATAGCAATATACATATAACAAAAGGGATAAAACCTATTCTTTATCTAACAATTTATATATAGCTGTTCTGCAATAATTATAGAAGGCATCAGAGGCAGGCGTTAAAGTAAGCTGGAATGTGGGGGGGACGCCATTCCAGGGCCCACTATTTTTAGGGGCTCAGCATTCTGGGGCCCCTGAAATAGAAAATAGAGCCAAAATACTGCATTCTGGGGCCCACCATTTAAAAATAGTAGGTCCCAGAACACAGCATTCCAGCTCCATTTTCTATTTTTAGGGGCCAGAGCTCTGAGCCCCTAAAAATAGCAAGCCCCAGAACAGCATTGTGTTGGGCATGCTCGGTGAGACCAGGATCTAGGCCAACGTCTCAGTCCAGGCCAGGGCCTCTCTGCATGGTGGTCAGGAAAGGGGGGGGTAGGTGTGGGGAGGTGGGAGCTGGGGTGGGGGGGCAGGCATGTATGGGGCGGGAGCTGGGGAGGGGAGCAGATGTGGGGGGGTCAGGAGTTGGGATGGGAGGCAGGCATTTGGGGGTCAGGAGCTGGGGTGTATGAGGGGGCCTGCACTGGTGCGAGGGGGACCCACCAATTTAAGAGGGTTCCAGGGCCCAACAAATTTTATTTTAACACCAATCAGAGGTTCCACAACCAACTGCAAACTATGTTGTACTTAACCCAATGAAAGCTAATGTGTGACTGAATAGACTTAATTTTTTTTCTCTCCTGGCTGTTCCCCAGTGTGGGTTAGACCCATGCTCCTGGGTGGGTCACTGGCATCAGGATGGAATTTAGGACCTCTGGTTTTAAAAATATAAGTCTCAACTTTCTGAACTAAAAGAGAGATGTAGCACTTTTATTATCCTCTAGTTGTGGTCCAGGTATCACTGAAGAGGGACAGAATGACATATGCAGGGGGTAGGTCTATGAAAGAGCAGAAGAATTGAAGGAGCTCTGGTTACAGGGTAGAGGTTTATTGCAGGAGTGGGTGAGGTTTTGTGGCCTGCATTGGGCAGGAGCTCAGACTACATGATCAGATTCATCCCTTTTGACCTTAGAATCTATGGCTATGTCCACACCTAGCTGGTTAAATCGATTTAAGTTAAATCTATATAAGCTAAATCGATATAAAATCATTAAATCGATTTAAGCTAAATTGATTTAACAGGTCCACACCAAAAAAACCCCAAATCAAACTAGCGTGTCCGGACACAGGACTTGCTAGTTCAATTCTGGGGAGCAGCACCCTGGAAGGAAGAAGGGAACTGGTGCTGGAATTGATTTAAACAGTTATTTCGAAATAACACATCCAAACGGTGTTCTTTCGAAACAACTGTTTTGATTTAAGCAATATTTTGATTTAAAACTGGGTTTTAAGGAATCGCTCTAACTTTTCCTGAATTGAAATAAAGGAGCTCCTTATTTCGATTCAAGGAAAACGTCGTGCAGACATAAACTCTTTTAGATCAAAATAACCAGCATTATTTCAATCTAAAAGCTGTGTGTGGACATACGCTATGAGTCTATGATACATGGTAGTCTTACTGCTTTGCACTGGAGGAGTCTGAGAGGCCTAACAATGAGCTGAACTAGAGAGAGTGGAGGATGAAAGGTTCAGAGTGTTCCTGGATGGCAACAGAGAAGACTAGGTGGAAGATCATAGGAGATTGAAAGAGTAGTTGGAACCTGATCTCAGGCTTGTTCCTGCATCCTTTGAAAGTTCCACAGACTTCAAAGGTTCAAGATTAGGCCCAAAGTGTGGAGCCAGGAAGGTAAAGAACCACTCACTAAGGCCCCAGTTCAGCAACACACTTAAGCTCCTGCTTAATGTTAAGAAAGAACTTAAGTCCAGCCCTTTTCAGCAAAACCCAAAGAATATGCTTAAGTTCCACTGACGTCAGTCAATGAATGGAAAATAACAAAATGCACATGAAAATGAAAGACAAAATTGAAGGTTGACACTTTGTTCAAGCTGTGAAAAAAAATTCAGAGCATATTGGACAGAAAAGAGAGAGGGAAGCTATTAGCTGAAAAAAGTGAATGCAGGAAGAAGAGGATACAGATGAGATAATTGTCAAGACTGTAAATTAGAGGTGATGGTTGCAAGCTGAAGAAACAGAGGTCACAGGACAAAAAAAACAGGACTCTTTTCTCTGCTTTAGACATGAGTGCATTACTTCCATTACAGTTAATTAGAGAAGACATGAGACTCCATAGTGGACTGAGCAGTGAGAGCCCAGTTTCTGAAAGGAAAAGTCCAGTGATGTTTATAAACTATGGGGAACAACTGGTGGTGATAGCAGTAGTATGTCATTGGGACACAAGGTAGAGGGGTTGATCCTACACTCATTGAAATCTATGGCAAAACTCCCATTAACTTTAATAATGTAAAACAAGCAAGGAGCCCTGTGGCAGAAGTGGGATTTTCTCCCACGAAAGCTCATGTGATAAATAAATTTGTTAGTCTTTAAATACCACAGGACTTCTTGCTTGTTTTGCTGAACTAGACTAACATGGCTACCCCTTTGGAATCTAATAATATAAGATCAGGACTATAGAAATTTAATTAGGAAAAATGAAGAGATTTAAAAAGTGGTTATTACCTACCCATAAATCTTTGAAACTGAGCTATGCTGTGTCTTTGAGGCCTGTTTGATGCTCTCAGAATGATAGGGAGCCATGCTGAGGTCCATTTTAAGGAACAGGATCAGCTCCAGGTCCTGCACAGAGGTGTCAATTCAACCTTATTCAGCAAAGCACTTACGCACATGTTTTAATCCTGTTGATGTCAAATGATTGCAAATTAGCCAATGAGCATACTTCCAGATAGAATTTTCTCCAGTAGTATTTAAATCTATATGCTTAAAGATTTTCCTTTTCACTGTTTTATTTTGTCATTAAAGAATTCATTATTTTAATTCTTAAACTCAAAGTCCAGTACTTGACCATCAGAATTATTATAATTATAGTTATGGGACAAGGCATAGTGAATAATTGTCACAACCTGCTTTATCCCAATCCCTGAATATAAGAAGAGGTTGATTTATAAAATTAATAGCACCTAATGAAGAACAAATACAAGGACATGTATTTCATGCCATGTATGAGATTCACAGCCCCAAGACACCCTCGAGTAAAAGAGTTAATTTTATGACTGGATTCTAAAAAGACCTAAATAAATTATGTGGCCCTTATTAGCATTTGTATTTAAGATAATTAAGCATAATGAGTATTAAGCATACATCATGCTTCCTGGCATAAACTGAGCACCTGTAAAGAGTAAGGAAGGATTTTTTCCTCATAAGGTTGGCATTGCCCAAGTGCACTATGTTTTTGTTGTATATTTTGGTTTTTGACATTTGCAGTGAGGTAACGATTACTGGAGGTAGAACGCTAGATTTGATGGATCAGTAATCCATTCTACATTAGCTTTAAATTATAATACTCCTTATTGCATCACCCCAACTGTGAATGGCAATATTTATAGAAAATTCTAAACATTCCAAGTTGCCATGAAGGACATTCTAGGTTCGTATATGCCTGTAGCCTAATCTTCAGTCCCACCTTCTGGCCCCTCTTTCAAAACCACTTTTTTTCATTGATAGGCTGATTTTAGAAACCAGATGTATGTCCCCACCCCACCCCCAACACGAAGCTGTTGATCTAATAGGAGCAAAAATTCTGACCAAAAAAACCCAAAAACAAGAACAAAACCAAAAAATATTCTTTAAGTCAATCTTTGATTGGGGACAAAATTAAAAACTTTTTTCTAAAAAAATATGAGTTTTTGTATGGCTTTCTGGTATTTACAAACTCACAAGCCTGTCCTAATGTATTGAGCAGATGGAATTTCTTGTTTTTTGTTTTTGTTTTTGTTTTTTTAAATAGCAGAAGCCATCTTTTTACTATAGAGAGACACCTAGCGCTGTATTTAGTCACTGCTGCTACAGCGATTATGCACCTGATTTTCTGTGCAGTCATTTAGATCTGTGCGAAGAAACTGTAAAATAATTTAATTTGGTTGTTTTGTATGCTCCTTAAACACGGAATGACCTACAAGGTGTTGGGCTACTATGACTTGGGTCCAATACATTTCCCTGACTAACCACCAGAAGAAGAACATTATTTGTTTGTGCAGGATTTATAGAGAAAGGAGCATTCAAGACCCTGGCAATCACCTGTTCCTGGCTATGTCTACACTAGAGGGCTCCATTAAGTTGACTTAACAAGGTTGACTTTAAGTTAACTTAAAGTCAAACTTGGCAAGTCAATTTAGAGAGTCCACTTTCAAAATGCCAGTAGACTGACCACATCCACACTGGCAGGGGCTAGGTCATCCTAGGAGTGGCACATTGTGGGTAGCTGGTCCACAGTGCACCAGAGAAGTGCCCCCCACCCCCAACCACTCCTATAAAACAGAAAGTGACCACGTCACCCTGCCCATGTATCTGGCAAGATGGAGCCCAAGGAGTTCATGGATCCCAACATGCTACAGCAATTTGCCAGCAGGGTGCTCAGCACAAGCCATGTTTTGGCCAGACTTCTCCACCAGTGGAGCAGGTGTCACAGGGCAACTGCCAGCACAGGGGCAGGCCTCAGCAGGCTGACTCCCTGCCGAACCTGACAGCTGGCGCGCTCACAGTGCACTCTGTGCCCCGGCGCATCTGGGCATGGGAAACCAGCACTGATTGGTGGGATCAGATAGTCCTCACCACCTGGGAAGATGACCAGTGGCTGCAGAACGTCAGGATAAGAAAGAGCACCTTCCCTGAGCTGGTCACTGAGCTCACCCTGGTTTTGCAGTGCACCGACACCCAGCTCTGAACCGCACTGCCTGTGGACAAGCAAGTGGCCATTGCCCTCTGGTAGCTGGCAACCCCACACTCCTACCACTCGATTGCCCACCAGTTTGGGACTTGCATGTCCACTGAGGGGGCCATCCTGAGGTAGGTCTGCCGGGCCATTGAAAAGGTCCTGCTTGCCAGACTCGTCAACCCTGGGCAACATGCAGGACATCCTGGATGGCTTCACTGGACTCAGGATCCCCAACTGCAGGGGCATCGTGGATGGCACCCACATCTCCATCCAAGCCCCAGACCACCAGACCAGAGCCTACCTGAACAGAAAGGGGTACCACTCCATGGTTCTGCAAGCCCTCATGGACCACTGAGGGCTCTTCATCAACATCTATGTGGGCTGGCCAGGGAAGGGGCACAGAGCCCACATCCTGCAGAACTCTGGCCTGTTCCAGTGCATGCAGGCAGGCATCTTCTTCCCTGAGCACACCATTGCTCACAGGGACATGCAGGCGCCCATCATCATCCTGGAGGATGCCACATACCCCTTACTGCCATGACTGATGAAGCCCTACATGGCCAACCTAGATGACAGCAAGGCTCTCTACAACCAGAGGCTCAACAGCTGTCGGACGGTCATCAGGCATGCATTCGGCTGGTTGAAAGCACACTGGAGGGCCATTCGGACCTGCCTGCCACTCGGTGAGACCATCCTCCCAGAGGTTCTCAGCGTGTGCTGTGTGCTGCATAACCTCTGTGAGCTGTGGGGAGAATGGGTCCGCCACATCTGGGACGCCAAAGAGAAATCGATTACCATGGAGTTCAAACAGCCTGATGACACCCTGCCAAGGATGTAGCGGGCCCAACAGCAAGTGGTGCTGATCAGGGACATGCTGAAGGCCCACCTCCTTGGTGAAAGTGCTCCTAGGCAACATAACCACCCCCAGGAGACCATGCCAGCCCCCCCACCCACGCCCACTCATCTCCCCTCTGTCCCCAACACAATAAAATGATGCACTAGACACAGAATAACAATGTACATGTGTTTTATTTACTGGGGGATGTGGGGGGGAGCTGAGGGTGGTGAGGGGGTGGGAGCTGCGGGAATGAGAGGAGTTGGGGGGGAGTGAGGAGGGATGGAATGGGGAGCAGGTGCTAGTGGCCTCAGGCAAGTGGGTCCTGGGCCTGCAGTCATACACCCCAAGTCCTGGCCACTGGGTGCCCCAGTGCACAGGTCTGCTGCTCCATCAGGTCCAGTATGCAGTCGAGCATGGCTTGCTTGACCCTGTGATGGGCGTCCTCCCACTCCTGCCAGGCCCTCAGGTCTGTGTCGGCGCGCTCTGCCAGCTGCAGCTTGTCCTCAAGGATCTCGGCCCGCAATCGATGCCTCCTCTTCCTCCCAGTCAGGGTTGGGCACACCCAAGGAGTGTCCTGTACCATAAGCACAGGATCTGCATCAGGAGTGTCACTGGCCAGGGTCGGGATCCAGGGCCTGCCCCCAACCCATGGCCCGAATCCAGCCCTAGCCACTGCCACTTGCTGGAAGCCACAGGGGATGGGTCCAACTTCAAGCCTCCTGCAAGAAGCTTGAAGCCAGAGACAGTTTCTGCCACTGCCTGCAAGCGGCAGGAGCCATCTCCAACCCTCCTGCCACTTGCGGGCAGCGGCAGAAACCAACTCTGGCTTCGAGTCTCCTGCAAGAGGCTCGAAGCCAGAGCTAGTTTCTGCCACTGCTCACAAATGGCAGGAGTCATCTCCAACACTCCTGCCGCTTGTGGAAAACAGCAGGAGCCATCTCCGAGTCTCCTGCCATTTGCCAGAAGTGGCCCAGAGCTGGTTCGGGCCCCTTCCATTGCATTGCTGTCCAGGAGATGCAGTGCCCATGCCCCACCTGCCTCAGTGCAGTGATGACCCTGGGCTGCAGGACAGAAGCAAAGAACAAGAGTTCTTCCTATTAGGTAGTGCAGTGTGCATCCTGACAGCAGCTGCTGTCCAATGCCCATCCCCCTGATTACCCATCCCTGTCCTTTGGGATAGGCACCCCTTAGTATAGGCCGCCGTGCTCTTCTGCACAAGTTGGGTGCAGTGCCCAGGATAGTGAGCCTCAGGAAGCCAAGCCCCAGGGGTCTCTCCTGAGGGCATGTGCCAACAGAGTCGGGCGCATGCTGTCTGGCCTTGACACTTCCCCCTCCAGTCCCCCCCACCCCATCTCCAGACATGCCCCTGACCACCTCGGCTCTGGGTCCCACCATGCCACATGGCTCCCTGCCCCTTTGCTCCCACGGGAGGGCCTCTGCACCCCTCCGGGACCCTACCTGTCCTTGGGCCCTATCTCCCCACAGTCTCTGTCCTACCTACCTGCACCACCACGCCCACAGGGCAGAAGCACTCACTAGCAGGTAAAGCAGGGGTGTGGCACAATGTCCCCTTCTCTGCATTGTCCTGGGCATGGGAGCCTCCTTCTGCATCCCCGGGTCTGACATCAGGGGAGGGAACAGCTAAGGTGTGGTGGTATCTATAGCCAGAGAGGTGCCCCCCTGGCCCAGCACCACATTCTCATCCACTGAGCTCTCCTGCTAGTCATCATAAAGGGAGTGGGGCTCGGTGCAGTCAAGGTTGTGGGCAGCAGGGTGTCATCCTCTCACCCCAGAAAGGTGGGAAGTGCAGACCTGCAGAAGGGCTTTTTGGAGCATCAAAGAGGCCCTGTCCGGAGAGCCTATCCTGGCTAGCGCTATCTTGACAAACTGTTTCAGCTATGCATGGATGCTTCCAACATGGGGCTTGGGGCAGTCCTAATGCAGGAAATGGAGGGTGAGAGAAGGCATCCTACTGTGGGCCTAAGCAAAAAATTGACTCCTGCTGAGCAGAATTATGCTACCATTGAAAAGGAGTGTTTTGCCATTATATGGGCAGTTAAGCAGCTCAGACTGTATTTGTAAAACAGAAGGTTCACAGTACTAAGTGACCATGCCCCTTTGATGTGGCTGAACAAGGCAAAGGGAACCAATTCTAAGCTACTCTGATGGAGCCAGGCCCACCAAGAGTATGAGCTGGATATAGTTCCTGTTAAAGGGAAAGAAAACCTGGCTGCAGATGCAGTCTCTAGAACACACATGGCCAACCTGCAGCTCACAAGCTGCATGTGGCTCTTCAAAGAAAAAATGTGGCTTGCCAGCAGGGAGCTGCTTCAGGCTGGAGTAGTTAAAATCTCCAACCTTTCAGGCAGCTCGGAAGCCAACAGCTCAGAAGAGGGGCAGGGAGGAGGAGCAAGCTGGCAGCGGAGAGCTCAGAGGAGGGGGAGGGCGCAACGGAGCTGTGAGTAGCAGCAACAGCTCAGAGGAGGGGCAGGGAGGAGGGAGCCAAAAGCTCAGAGAAGCAGTTGGGGGGGAAGCAGCAGCCCCGGCTCAGAGGAGGGGGGGGGAGAAGCAGCTGGCAGCTCTGGGAAGTAATGGGGGTTGGGGATGGTGTCAGAACAGAAAGTTCCTTCAGGGAATGGAGGCAGTGAGGGAAGGCACTGAGGGGATCAGGGAGGAGACAAGCTGTAAAGGACTTAAAGACTAACAAATTATTGTTAGCTAGTTTCTGTTTAATAGATTTCAGTGTAGATTTTATTTTGCATTGCTTTATTTATTTTGGTGTACTTGTATTATTTTTTATTTTCTTCTGCTCTGGTTTGTTTGGGTGGGTTTGTTAATTTGTTTGTTTTGTATTTACCTTATACCACATGCCAGGGCAGCCTCAGTCCTGTCCACAGCACTTTACAAACTCAAGGGCACCTCATGCACTCCCTTTACACATATGGTAGTCGAGAAAACAGGTTAAAAATTCTTCCATTGTAGCAGAGGGAGAAGGAATAAGCCAATGGAATCCTACTCCTTCTTGCCAGCTCTACAGAAATCTGTAGGTCGAGCTGTGGACAGTTAAACAAGGAGTTTTGTGGAACTTTTAAAGAGTACCCCATTTATTTATCACATTTCTCCCATGAAAGCTCATGCAATAAATAGATGTGTTAGTCTCTAAAAGTACCACAGGATTCCTTGTTTTTTTTTTTTTTGCTGAACTAGACTAACACGGCTACCTCTTTGCAGCTCTGGACAGTTGAGGCTTTTCAGAGACTCTGAGGAATTGGGACTAGGGATGAGCAGTTTTCCATAGCATCCTTTCCCTTCAGCATTATTTTATGCAGAATCCTATTCCACAAAACAAAGCCTTTTTTGAAAGACAAGTGTTGGGCCATGTATGGAGTAGGAAAGTGTTTCCCAGGACAGCTGAATTGTCATGGGAGACAGAAGCGGTGTTCCTTCTGAGCTGATAATGTAGCTGACTAAGTTATTGATGCACTTGTGGAGCTGATGAGCAGGGACCCAGCACCAGGTCAGGGAACCAGGAGAGAACTTTCTCAGCTGCATCCAAAAGTTGCTAAGCTGCATCATCAGCTTAAGGGGAACATTGCAGGGAAGGGCAGCATGGTCAGTTACAGCAGAAGACGTGAGCAATGGTTGGGGACAGCAGAGAAGCAGTGGCATGGTAAAAGGCAGCACCGGGATGCGGGGAGAAGTGCAGCATGATCAGCATGATAAACAGCCTTGGCATTGACCCTGCCAGCAGGTTTGACAATTTGCAGACCTTGGGGGGCAATTACTGCACCAGTGAGGTACGGTGTAATCTTTATTTAAAACGGGTATGGATGTGAGGTGAGCTGTGGTGTGTGTGTGTGTGGTGTGTGTGTGTATGAAGTTTGTCATAGTGTCTCTACAATGGGGGTTTTCAGCTAACTTAACTAACTCACAATAACTTAAAAGATGTTTCAACACCATATAAGAAAGGGGGGTACCATGCAACTTGGTGTGCCGCAGTGGCAGAGGAAAGAGAAGCCAACGGGGGAAGCAGGAGTTTCGAGGTGGGCACAGAAGAAACAGAAGGGGGCTGCGAGAATGGGAAGGAAGGGGTGGCGGAGGGAGCCGGTGGCCATGCGGGAAGCAGCAGAGGTGAGAGGGAGCCACGGGAAGTGGAGAGGGTGAAAGGAAGCCACGGGAAGCAGCGGGGGTGAGAGAGGAAGCCACGGGAAGTCGCAGAGGTGGGAGGAGAAGGCGGGGGAAGCGGTGAGGGTGAAAGGAAGCCGCGGGAAGCGGCGGAGGTGAGAGGGGAAGCCATGGGGAAGCAGCGGAGGCGAGAGGAAGGCAAGAGAGGACAAGGGAAGTTTAAGGAAACAGTTTATTTAACCCAGGGGAATCACAGAGGGGAAAGTAAAAATGACTTGGTAAAACAACTCTAAGGGTAACAACTAAATGATACAATCTTACAACCTAGCTTAACACTTCTAAGGCTTACAAATTACACTAAACAATGTTGCAACTTACAATGGTACTTCTAAAACAATTAGAGAAGAGAGATACAACAACCAATATAAGGCAGTGGCAAACAATTGAGGACACGGAAACTCTTTTAAAGAGTGGAAAGAGAGGCAGTAATCTAAGAAAAAAGAAGGGGGAAGGCAAGAACAAAAACAAGCCTGCTCTTAGGAGCATGGGCTCAGTAGAGATGAAAGAGAGTGATGGCAAAGCAGCAGCAAGGGATGAGATAACTTTATTAAGGAAAGCTGCAGGCGCAGGCTCTTACCGATACCACCACCAGCAGCAGCAGCATTACAGGCAGGAGAGAAAGAGACCTGTTACTTGGCTGGCAGTTCAATCATGGTACGCACGGGGAAGAACTCATGAGCGGAGGAGGTCAGCGTCTGGGTGATCAGGCCAGGCAGGATGTCAGGAACCGTCCTGCCTGATCACCCCAAACTCTGAGTTTTTAAACTGTTTGTTCCCGCCAATTCACTGATTACAGGGAAGGTGGGGAACTAAGGTGAGCATGACTCATGCCTTCACCATTTCAAAGATCTTGCAATTAGGCAGTGCCCACCTACGCCAAGCCCTGTAGAGATCAATGGGGTGTCAACACCATCTAGCTGAGTTGAAGGGGCCATCTGCTCCCCTTAACATACTTCACATACCTAGCTGATGGCCCGGGAGGGGCGGCCATCAAATTAACTTAATGGGCAACGGACAGGCATGTTTCGATTTTTCTCATAGGCCCTAATGAAGCTTACTGCTTTGTTAAAATTGTATTTTACAAGTCCTAAACATGACGTAGAATACTAAGAAACAAAAATACAAAGGAGAAAAAGTTTAAAACTGAATGCAATTACTTTCTATTTTTAGCACAACTTACTTCTGTGAAGCATTGTATTCCACAATGAATTAAATCAAACGAATTAAATCAAAACTCAGAGATCAGCACCTGTGAGAGCTTTTACGTACTGCATTGACAAGTTGCTGCCCAGATTTAAAAAAAAAAAAAACTTGCCACTAGCCTGCAGTGTTCTACATCCAGCAACAGCTAAGTTTTTACTGTATAGGCCTAGTTTTCATGGTAACCTTAAGTAATTATTAGAATCTCATATGTAGGATCAATATTTGCCCTGTTTTTAAGATAAAATTAGTGTGCAATAAATTTTAAACTTAGTGATTTTGGAATAGGTAAAAATATCTGGTTATATGCCTCAGTGTGGCTCTCGAAGGTATAATAATCGACTTTTGCAGCTCTTGAGTTCCATAAGTTTGGCCACCCCGGTCTAGTATGAGAAATGTGACATGTGCCTGATATTTTGTAGAGACTTTCAGCAATGCTGTAAGATGTAGTGTTTAAACCAGTATGAACCTTTTTGTGATGCATTCAGCAATGTCTAGATGACATTCCATTCAGGATCGATCTTGCATGGGGGGTGTGACAGTGTCTGTGTCTAGGGGACTGCTTATGATTATCTTTCATATTAATATTTCATATTTGCAATAATCCATATATGATACTCCGTGTTTGGTACCAATAGAAAGGTTGAAAACTGCTAGGAATGATTATATGGGTTATATGTAGATATCGTATCTGTATTAGAAGTTAGGGGATATGTTTGCTCTATTCATGTTCCAAGTTATTTAATTCTAAAGCACTCACACAGTAGGTGTCTGCAAAACCATTGTCCTCTTAATGATCCATTAAGGAAGTTCCCAGCTACAGCGGGCCTACGAGGAAACCCAGTTCATGAGTCAACAAGACAGACCATGTGACTCAACTCCATTTTGAACTGAAAACTACTCCAGACAGTGGGGTAGGAAAAAAGTATTAAAAGGCAAGGGCTCCATCTCCATTTTGTCTTTAGCCTGTCTGCAACCAACACCCTCCTCTGGAACTATCCGTCTGCTATTGAACAAAGGACTGAGACCCACCCAGGTGCTGGGTGTCTACCAGAGGAATTGGACTAACCAGCAAACTACAAATTCTTCAAAGACTTGCTTTCTATGGACTCTAAATCAATAGTACGTGTGTGATTCACTTTGGCCCTTTAACATCTCTCATATTTTGTTTCTTTTCCTTTTATATTAAAACTTTAGTTGTAGTTACTAAAGGATTGGCTGGCAGCATTATACTTGGGTAAGATCCAAGCCTATATTGCTCTGGGTGATGTGGCTGGCCCTTTGGGGTCAGAAGAACCTACTTCTTTAAGAGACCCAGGAGGTAGGTGTGGACTGGAGGAGCTGATGTGCAATAAAGGGGGTTGTTTCTATTATGTTATGCTTTGTGGTGACCAATTTGGCGGAATCCAGAGGCATATTTGTTGCTGACTGGGAGACTGGTTTAAGTACCATCTGTCAGTGGGTTGGCGGTTGGCCCCTGATTTTGCAGCTTGCCCTGATTTGTGCACATTCAGGAGGTTATCCCAGGAGGCTTGGCTCCCATTGGTGTGTCTTTAAGTGCCACAGGACTCCTTGCTTCTTTTACTAGGTTTAAAGAATCATTGACCTGAAATGAAGTTTAGCATGTATCTAAAAGCAATGCATCCTTGAGAGTGTTGCAGTTCAGAGTCTCAGCTAAATACTACATGGCCCATCAATCCAATAATTTGATCACCTCTCTCTTAAATTATTAGACTTACTTTCATTTTCTGATCAGTTATTTGGCTCATTTTGCTTTGGGGTTGGGTTGTGATAATATATGCATTTTAGCTAACGTTTTTATGTAGCTGAACTGTCTTTCTTGCATAGGTCAAAAACTGAAAGAAAGGTAGTGATAAAAGGAAATTGTTAATAATACTGCCTATATTGTGAAAGATAGAAACATAATAATAAATTATCAAAAAAGTTGTATTAGAGTTTAACTCTGCATACAATGCTATTCTTTTACATTTACTGGAAAAGATAATTTTGGTAGGAGCAAGAGTAACCATTGAAATCTTAGTCAAATATTTCTCTTCCACTCTGCCTTAGTTTCTGCTTTTTTAAATGGGCAGTGACTTTTAATATTTTCTTACTGTCACTCATGCTTTAATTGTTAGCTTAGTAGTTCCTGCTCTGCTGGGCTGACGCTCCTGGGGGAAGGACTTCCACTCAGTAATTATCGGGAGATACTCCTTCCCATGGCGTTGATTACAGCAAGTGGGGGTCAGCTGACAAATGTCAGGGTATCCAATCTTAATGTGTGTTCACCTCATTTCATGTCCAGAACAGCTGCTTGCTTTCTGACATTGTGTATGTTTTCCTGGTAGCAGTTTCTTTCATTAACTTAGTGGCTGGCCCTGTCATTCACCATCAAGGTCAGTTTAAGGCCCAATACCAAATCTGGTAAGAGACATTTTCTCTTAGTAGTGAGATTAGAGATGGGTGTTCACAGAAAAATTGGAAGGATCTATTTGGAAAGTAATTAAAGCAGTGCCTAAGGATTGCAAAGGTTTATAAAGGAACTTGAGCTCCTCAGATGTAAGGCACTATGGAAGTATAAAGTTTGATTAAACAGTCAAAACCTTGAATACTTACTAGAACCCTAAAAATTAGACTAGCAATCACATGCATGCTGGCTTTGTTGTAAGATTTGTTATTTCCTGTCAATAACCAGATTTGAAAATAGGAAGGAATACTGTTCTGATACATTTCACTATTTTGGCATCCAGTTTGCTGAATAATCAGGAAGTGGAGGATCATGAAAAACTGAATGTAAAAAGAAAATAATAAAAAATATAACTAAGCACTCTTTTCTGAACATTGAATATGATTGACTTGAATGTGGAATGGAAGGTTTGGTTTGGTTCATTTTTTGTCTGAACAAATTCAACTCTTCTTTGCTGGGATTTCAAAGAGAAAATTAAATGTTGTTTTTGCCTTAAGAGGGAATGACTCCCTGTTTGACTTTCCAAATTTCCTTTCAGAGATCCTATTATGGCTTATATAATTACATTTGTTCTTGCTTTGTTATATGTGCAGAATATAAACTATCTTGGGGCATGCAGCTAAATATGTCAGCTATACAACATTACATGTTTCTTTAATGTCAGTTAAGATACTAAACTTGCCTCTCATATAAAAAGGGAACTTCCAGCCCATCCCAAAAGTCCCCTTAACCAAATACTGGTGTAAACTGGTGAGTCATACTGAGAATCAGCTGGCTGAGCTCTGTTAGATCAGCAATATGGAATAGTTTTTGTCAGGGCTTTTTTTTTATTGCAAATGCTCTACCACCAGCAGCCTCAGACTGAACATTTCCTCAAGTGCCCCAGACTAAGCTCATGTGCAGTAGCACACAAGAAGAGAGGTGAAGTCACATTATCTCTGCAGCCACTTTATGCTTGTGAATGGTGCAGCAAAGATGAGAGGTTACTGGGGAGCCTGTTATGGCTCCTTTTTCTGTGTGTGTCCCAGGCACAGGTTAGAACAGCTTTGAAATATGATTATGCTCTGCTACTTAGCATGCAAAAGCTATTCCCTGCACCTCCCCTTCCTGCCTCTAAAACACCTCCATTGCTTAGGGCTGCAGGGAGGGAAGTATACTAGTCAGCTACGCTAACTCCACACCAAGGGTCTGTAAGCTGCAGCTCTGGAGACACATGAGACTCTTTGGCTGCCCCTACCACCCACCAGGACACTACACCCATTGTTGCTCTCAAGAGCACTTGGCTATTGTAGGAATTTTTAAAAATGGCTCTTCTTATCTTTTGAATTGCCAACCCTTGCTCTACTCCTATTGAGGCTCAGCCTGCTAGGGGAATGCCCAAAAGGAGTCATGCAGTAGCCTGCCATTTCCTTGTATTGTCTGAACAGCACAAAGGCTATGTCTGCAATACAGGGCTCAGGTAAATCAATGTTATAAGGTTGCCTTAAGGTCAACTTTATTAAGTTGACTTAGTGAGGCCCCATTTGTTATGTCGATTTTATAAAGTTGACTTAAGCCAGGGGACACATTTAAAGTTGACTTAATAAAGTCAACTTTAAGTCAGACTTATTAAGTCAACTTCCCTTAGCCCTTTAGTATAAACATAGCCTTTGTGCTGTTCAGATAATGCAAAGGCAATGGCAGGCTACTGCACGACTCCTTTAGGGCATTCCTCTAGCTGGGTGAGCCTCAGTACATGTACAGCAGGGGTTAGCAAGCCAACAGATAAGAAGTGTAATTTTATGGCTGTAATGCACTAAGTTGCCTTTATTAAGTTGACTTGAAAGGGCACATTGTGTAAGTCGACTTAATAAAGTCAACTTAACCCTTAAAGTTGACTTTAAGGGCAGGAGTTATTAAGTCAACTTAAGCAAGTGCTTAGGGAGACTTAAATGAATGTCAAATGTGACCAGGAAGTTGTTTAAGTCAACTTAAGTATCTATTGTAGACATTGCCAAAGGGCACTGAGTATAGCAGAGAACTGGTCCATGGTCTGTAAGGCAGCCAGAACTCAAATTATATAGGGATTTATAGGTCAAATAACAAGGTGAATTACATATGAAAAATATTAATAGCATGCATAAATGTCATATGTTCTTTCTAACTAGCTCCACAAAGTGAGTAGGCCACTATAGCCTACACTTATTAAAGATTCTGAGTATCATTTTAGGCATAGACCAGTGCTGAGCACACTGCTATATCTTGAGATGACAAGACCCGGCTAGCCCTTCTACAATCTGAAAGGAAAAGTTAAATTTGCCTAGCCAGCAACCAAAAAAACAAAACAAAAAATACACACCCACCCTGCATTTGGCTAGCTCAGCAACTTGATCTTCTAAATGTAGCTAACTGCTTATTTTCCTTGCAACAGACAGGGAAAACCACTCTGTGATGAGTCAGCTATCTACTCCTCTATCTCTTTGGGAAATTCTCCTTGACCATTGAGCACCAGTTCAATCTTTTTTAGATTATTTGAGTTGCAGCTAAATATCTCTTACCAAGGCCTGGGTCTCAACTAAAACTAACAGAATGTAGGGAAATCCACTTAGATTAAATGAGAAAGAGACATAAATATGTGATATCAGCATGATGGCACTGGCATTTCATAGAATCATAGAATCACAGGGTTGGAAGGGACCTCATGAGGTCATCTAGTCCAACCCCCTGCCAAAAAAGCAGGACCACTCCCACTAAATTATCCCAGCCAGAGTTTTGTCCAGCCAGGCCTTAAACATCTCCAAAGACAGAGATTCCAGCACCTCCCTAGGTAGCCCATTCCAACGCTTGACCACTCGCCTAGTAAGAAAGTTTTTCCTAATATCCAGCCTCAACCTCCCCAGCTGCAACTTCATTGCCTCACTGCATCCCCTCTGTGGTCTCACATAGTTACTGAAAAGGTGACATAACTATCTGCTGTATTTAATGGTCCCCGTCACTGTAGTATCTGAGCATAGTTTTGAAACAGTTGAAATGAGAAGATACTTATTGGAACAGTCAGTCAATACTAACCTCTGTGTTCTCTCAAAGAAAGGAGAACAAAGCACTCATATGCCTCTTTGTCCATCCTACCAAAGGCTGCAATCATGTCAGCAAATCTTCATAATCAAAAGCAGGTGTCATGGGAAAAGGTGATGTCAAACGCAGTTGATAGGTTGGAGTCTATCTTAATCTTTTTGCTGTTTGAGGGGCCACCCAAGGAATGTTGCTTTCTGATCCTTATAACTGCCCTACATGTTTCAAGAAAGTAGTGTTACTGGAATATCAGAATACAAAATCTCAAAAAAACTCATTTCTTTGAGTCAGCCCAGCCTGGGTTATATTTCAGTCACTTTTCCAAAATCCACCACTGCTGAGACCTGGATTATCCCTCTCTAAAATTTCAGTCCTCCTGGGTCTGAAAATGAAATTCAGTTTAACAGCAGGAAGGTGTTAACATGACCACATTATGGAGATTAACATTACAGCAAATCGTCAAAAGAAACAGAAATATCCCACACACTCAAGATCTCTATTTTTAGTGAAAGTTTCAAGAAAGTAATAAGAGAACAGCACTACATACTAAGTCAGTTACTAATTTTTCTTGGACCCCCAATAGGAACAAGAGTTAGCAAGAGTCAACATGCCTACCCTATAATTTTTTTACTTTACTTTTTTATTTCATAACACAGTCCACGTACCAATTAACTTTCTTTGCTCAGCTAAGTATTGTTTCACCTGCTTTTAACTAGAAACTGCAGTCATGTTACTACATGGATAGAAAGAGTATTTAGTTTCACCTCTGTATTCTGTGATGAAGTGTGAGACCCAACAGCAACATTCCTTAGTGAGTCACAACAGTAAGACATATAACTCCCATAGTTCTAGAGTTCTGGGAACTGGGTTGAATCCAGTTGTTGCATGGGTATGCAAGGGAAAACTGGGGAGGGTGAAAGCATCCTCTCTTCCCTGTTGTGCCCCTGGGCAGAACCACAGCTACAGTCCTTAAGAAGTCAGGATAATTCTAGTTATTATCTCTAGACACCTAAAAAGAGTAAGAAAGCCATGGCCCTTTTATCTTTGAACTAGCCAGCTATGCCGGCTGAGCTTAGAAAGGAGTACCCAGTACATCTTAAAAAGTTGGCTATGTTCCTGGGAATTCTTGGAGCCACAGATACAATACCTCAGAGCCCGTGGAAGGGCAATGTGCATCTCCACCTCTCAATGTATTGTCATGTTACCAAGGCACAGCTGAGGCCTGAGTTAGTAAGCGAGTTCACATTAGGTAGGGGACTAGGCAAGCCAACTGGAATTTTTAGAAAACATTCCTCAGGGTGCAATACATGCACCAGTTTCAGACATATTCTTTGGTGTTACCCAATTCACGAGCTAACACCCAATCTAACAGGGCAGAGCTACCTGAGGTAGGTTGTGGCAAAGAAAAGGTCATAACAGGGACCTTGGGCTTTAAATAGGCCCCAAATGAATGGCTTTGTTAGAGCCACTCCTGGCTCAGTCTGATAGCTAAATGTCATTAGTTTGCACAATCAGTCTGTGTCAGGTTTGCTTCACTTGAACTAAATGGTTTCACTCTAGCTCCTCTACTTAAAGGAAGAAAGAAAGAAAGAATGAAAGAACACACTTAGCGCTATCACATCCTTGTTTCAGTAGAAAGAGGAATAAAACAAACCAAGGGGTGCCTGGAACCCCTGTGATCTGCTCTAAAGCCTACAGCAGGTGAACTCCAGTAGAGATGGTAGTCATGCATGCTCATAATCATGTTAAAATTGAAAACCCATGAGCCTAAATTCAGGCTCAAATAGAAGTTCTCTGAAATGATGCCGACAACACACAGAAGAGCTTTTCCTGAGTAGTTTCCAGCTTTGCTACACCATATCCTCATATACTGCATTGGTGGATCAAGAGGAAAAATGTGATTAAGGTATTTCAAGCCTGACATGAATATTTTTCCAGTGGAAGGCATTTTGATAATGTAGTCTTGCAGTCTGAATTTGGAATTAGTTTTGCTGCTGTAATTGTGCTTCTAAGGCCTACAGAAGAATCAAGGCCTAAGAAGCCAAGTTAAAAAAAACTATTTCAAGGGAATGCTCATCTGTGATACAGTAAATCTATTTGACCACTGAATATCTGTTTTGAATTATATCAAATCACCTGAAGGCCATATGGCAAATGGAAATTTTTTTCTTAACATTTGCTACCTTTTACAATAACAAGAAAGAATTTTTGTTGTTAGTTAAGCCTATATCATTTTTATACTAATATGTCATCAATTTTTTTGTAATTGGTAACTGAATGTCACTTTTGACATAAGTGGATCTGTTACAGATATTTTATCTGAAGGAAAGTTAAAGAGAAAATATGGCCATATTGTTCAGAAGTGAGATTTTAGGCAGCAAAACCAACATGCAGCCACCTAATTCTTACTGGTGCTGAGTGAGGTTAGTGTTGTTGTGCTCAGTGGGGAATGAGCACCTCTGAATAGAAAAGTGACATGAGGTTTTAACAATGCAAACTATTTCAAAAGACGCACCCTTGTTTGAAAATTCTGACCTACCGGTCTATCACTCAAAGCACTATTTTCAGACAGCACTCTACCTCTGAGGCACTTCCATTAGCTATATAGATGGGAGAGGGTTGATGGGGGGGGGGTTGCATGGGGCAACCCCAAACTCTCTGACAGAAGATTGAGAGAAAGCCTTAAGGGAAACTTTGGAGAGTTTCCTAGGGTATGCCTACACTTGCAAGTTAGTTTGAATTAAGGAAGCTTAATTCAAACTAACTTTGTACCTGTCTACACTACATTTTTATTAGTTCAAATTAAGGAATTCCTTAATTCAAACTAATGAAAGCTTAGTTTGAATTAGTTAGACCTGTCAGTTAGTTTGAATTAAGGACAGTGTAGACTAGGAATAACCCTTAGTTCAAACTTAATAAATTCAAATTAAGGGCAGTTAGTTTGAATTAACAAAGTGGACTAATTCAGTTTAATGTTAAGGTGAATTAGTCCACTTTGTTAATTCAAACTAATAAATTCAAGTTTAGTTTGAACTAAACTCAAACTTATTAGTTCGAATTAACAAATTTGAACTAATTTTTCCTAGTGTAGACATAGCCCTAATACCTGTGAGATTCTTTTTGCATAAGTGCACAATTTGGCCTATTTAAAGTATAACACTTACCTAAACTCTTACATGATAGAGGAGCCTGTACTATCACTTCACAGGATTTGAGGATGTGTGTGGGCCGGTGTCTGAATCCCCCGGACCATATATATCTAGTCAATCTCAAAGGTCTGTATCTAGACCCAGAAGTCTCCCAACTTCTTAACTAAACCTCTTGTTTACTCAAAAACTCCATAGTAATAGAAGCTAATTTAAAGTTTCCTTAATGTGTCTCAGGTTTCCTCATCTTTCCAAATATGTATTCCTCATCACTGGGAAGGGGACTTTTATTTCTTCTCTGGCTGCAGGAATTTTAATCTTCATTAGAATAACATCTTTTGAGATGAGTCTTTTGTTAACAAGGTTGGACGGTCCTCCCTCAAGACCATTATTGTAAACAAAGTAACTACTCTTAGCAGCCCACAGATTATGGTCATATAAGACACATTGTGAATTCTTCCTCAGTTACACATGAACACTATGGTGACTCTATCCATATAATTGAGCACAGATTGATTTTTTCAGATAAAACTGATGCAACTGATTTAGTATGGCCTCATACCTCATATTTTCAAGTTCCAGAGGGATAGTCATGTTAGTTTAGTTCAGCAAAACAAACAAGGAGTCCTGTGGCACTTTTAAAGACTAACAAATTTATGTATCATGAGCTTTCATGGGCAGAATCCCACTTCACGCATCTGATGATATAGCTCACGCCATATTTACATTTGTTAATCTTTAAAAGTGCCACAAGGACTCCTTGTTTGTTTTCCTCATATTTTCAGTCACTCACAGGTTGTTTCTCTGCCATTTCTCTCCTTCACCTTCCAGAAGAGAGAAACTATATAATATAATAGTTCTGCTACAGAGCACTTATCTCTTTCATACTACTAAAGTCCATCCTCAATTTCCTGGACCCTGCTTTCCCAGACTTCAGAAGATTCGGACGAATATTCTGAAGTCCAGGGCCCTGGCTGCGCCACTCTGGTGACCAGGGAAGGGGGCCCTAACCACCACCCCACTTCCAGCTCTTGGGAAGAGGTGCTGGGGGCTGGAGGCTGCTCTGCCTGCCTGCCCACCCAGCCTCACTGCAGCAGGCAAAGCAGCCAAACAGCTGACCCCCAGCTGGCCGTGCCTCCCCGGGGGAAGAGGGGGCTGGCGCTGAGCTGCAGCACGCGGGTCGGGTGCTGCAGCGGCCTGCCCCGTGCCCAAACAGTTTGGCCTGCTTCGCCCCCCGGCCTGGCTCCCCCCCGCCATGAGCAGGCCTATGGGGGGGGCAGGGTGAAGCGGCCCAAACTGTTTGGGCACTGGGTGGGCCGCTGCAGCGCCCAACCCATGCGCCGTAGCTCAGCGCTGCCTGCTCCTTCCCCGGGGAGTCACGGCCAGCTGGGGGTCAGCTGTCTGGCTGCTCTGCCCACTGCGGTGAGGCCGGGTGGGCAGGCGGGCAGAGCACCCTCCAGCCCCTGTGGGGCCCTAACCACCCCCCCCCAGCTCCCGGGAAGGGTGGGGGGGCCGGGGGCCAGAGGCTTCTCCGCCCGCCTGTCCTCCCGGCCTCACCACAGTGGGCAGAGCAGCCAGACAGCTGACCCCCAGCTGGCCGAACCTCCCCGGGGCAGGAGGGGGCCAGCACGGAGCTGTGGGGAAGGAGGCTTTCAATTTCCCGGACATTTGGGAAATCCGGATGCCTCCTCCCCCTCTTTGGTCCGGAAAATCGAGGACCAACTGTAGTTGGTTTATTATTCATGTTCATCTTTGTCCCTTTGAGAAGAGACAAGCTTTTCTAGATCTAAAGAGTTATACTATGCATCCTGGCTAATGAGACATGAAACTTTATCATTGCTGTGTCATAGGCCGTTAGCTGGGATGTAACATATCAATGTACAGTACCTACATCTCAAAAGTAAAATCAATTTATTTTTTAAAAATGACATGAGCTCAGAATGTTACTTTACTTGAACAAAAAATACACGACAGGCTGACTTTTCTTTTGATGTTTTGACATATTTTGAAATAGATTTTTGCAGGGTTACAATATATTTGTCTAACACTTCATTGGAATGAATCTCTTTTCTGTCCTGACAACACATTTGTGCAGGACTGTACCCCCAGATGCTGCTTTGCAGCACTATTTATTCTTTGGGCCTGATCCTGTATACAAAAAGCTCCCATTTGCTTTACTGTTAACGAACGCAGGACTGTTTATATTTACTATAATTACATATACATTGTCACCAATTTTCCAGTCGCATTGATTTTATCTCTGTGCAAACCATTGACTTCAGTAGACTTATTTCTGATTTTCACCAGCATTCATGAGCAGAGAACCAGCTCATTATTTATGATGATCACCCAGAATAACTGAAAAACAATCTCTTTTGCAGAATCCCACGCATCACTTAACTAGTGCTTTTGGGTATTGCAAGACCATCTCCAAGCACTGTAATTTTATTTCTTTGCTAAAGACCATTAGGTCTTCCATGCACTGTTAAAGATCAAATAACATTAATTATTTATAGAGAAATGGACAGTTAACAGAGAGAAAAATCTTTTTTATTGTCAGTACTTCGGCACGGGGCAGACCGCTGCAGCGCCCAACCTGTGCGCCGCAGCTCAGCGCCGGCCCGCTCCTCCCCCAGAAAAAGCAAAACAAACTGAATTAAATCTGGCTGTTTATGCAACTTTTTATGCATGTAAATCTTGGTATGGAGCAAAAGCATGCACTTTGTGTGAACTCCATAGCCCTCATTTTTCACATTTTACTAATTTTTCCTTTGAATTCACAACATGTTTCTTTTATGGAACAATGAGTGCTTTCCTGTGGCCAAAAATAATATCTCTAAATTCCAAAGGCTTTTAACTAAAGATTCTGTAGCCCAGTGGATAATGCAACTGCCTTATACTTCAAAGATATTGAGTGGAAATGTTATAGGTGCTATATTTTTATTTTTAAAGTTTTGTGGGTGAGGTGCTTGGATGGCATAAATTAGTAGAACTTCATTGACATCCATGGTTTTGTTCCAAGTAACACTAGTTTAGGATCTGGCTCCATATCTTTTTTTCTGTCAGTATCAAATTCAGTATTCAATACTCATATATTAACAATTTGGTTGATGCCCATAATCAAATATTTTCAATGTCAGTATAAATTTTCCCTATGAATTTACAAAAATGTATAGGCTGTGTGAAAGCAGGGTTGTGGGCATGAAATGATGCTAAAATTAGAGTTTCCCCAAGCAAACTCCTGCCATCTGTAGAAATGTTGTCTGAGTACATGGTGAGAATCAGTTTCTTGTCAACCACTGCAAACATGGGTAAAGGCAGGAAAAGATGCAAAGACTCCATCTCCTGCTTTTGTACCTACACACAAGGACTGTTGAGAATCATAAAGTGAAAACCTAACTGTACTGAAGTCATTGGGCATTTCACTATTGATAGCAATGAGGATAGGATCCATCCATAATCTTTTGTCTCAATACCTTTGAGGTTCTGGGCCAAATGGCCTGAAAAGGAGGAGGACATAGGACAGAGTCATGGTTCTGTCCCCTTTGAGTGGTCAAGAGGACATAATCAGGGGCAAAAGGCAGAAGATTACTCATGAACAGTACAGTGAGTATGCATAAATGCCCTACCAGAGAGCTCCCAGGAGTTTTGTTTGAGACATAATCTTACTCTAATTCTATTTAGTCTTTATTCAGGCAGAGGTTTATTTGGAATCTGTTTAAGAAAGAATCTGGCCTACATTGAACAGGAACAAGCCAGGTAGCAGCACTATTCCGTCAACATCCTGCAATGCTCTAGTGCAGTGGTTCCCAACCTGTGGTCGGGGGACCCCCAGGGGTCCGCAGACATGTTGCAGAGGGTCCGCAGAGCCTATCCCTACCCACACTGGAATCCAGCTACAGCCCCGATGCTCCCCACCAGGGCTGGCTTTCCTCTCCTGTGGCCAGATCCTGGAAGGGGGATGGGTCTGCAGCAGCTCCCTGGCAGGGGCAAGGGCAGGGGGCCATAGATGCCACGGCTTGGCTCCCCAGTGGTGTGGGCCATAGTGGTGGCAGCGCTGCTTGCCAGGTGTCCCAGTGGTGCTGCCAGAGTGGTTCAGGTCAGAGTCTGCCTGAGCAGCCCAGATTACATAATAAGCTGGGGGGCGCTGCAGAGTTTTTTTGTTAAAAAGGGGTCCCCAGCCTGAAAAAGGTTGGGAACCACTGCTCTAGTGAAGTGTTTCCCATAGTGTGTGTTGCGACCTCAGAGTGGGCAGAAAATCCCAGCCTGCAGCACTGGGGACTGCAGTGAGGCTGTCTGCACTGCTTTTCACTCCCTGCAGGACCTGTGTATCACTTCCTGAATTGAGGTATTTCTATACCTGTGTCTACCTGGCAGCCCACTCAGCACATGTTCACAGCTGGATTATTGCAGGGGTTTTAGAGGCTTAAGCCCCGGGCCTCTGCCAAAAGGGGGGGCCCAGGATCCAGCCCCTAAAACTCCTACAATAATTTGGTGCCCCCTGCCCCACCCAGTGCCAGCAGGGCAGGAGTGCTCACAGTGCTCCTGCCCTGCCAGCACTGTGAGGAGGAGGGTGGCAGAGCCTGGAGACAGAGACTGGGCTCTGCACTCCCACCCCACCCCTGGAGCTCTGCTAGTCTGCCCCTGGGGGTGGGTGGGATGGGCTAGCACCTGCTCGCTCCACCCAGGGGATGGGAACAGCTGGCATGGCCACGGCCTGGCTCTGCTCCAGCCCAGCACAGCATGCAGCTTCAGGGCCTGTGGTCCTAAGGAGCTGCATCGGAGCTGCAGTGCTGCGTTCCAGATGCTCCCATACCTCCCCCGCTGCAGATTGGCCAGAGTGGGGTCAGGATGGGAGCGCCCTCTGGCCCCGGCCGCTCTTCCCCGAGATAGGGGGGCCCTGGCCTCCATGGTGGGGGGATGTGGCTGGGCAGTCCTAGGCAGGGGAAACCCCACAGTGGAAAGCAGCCTAGGGTACCTGGACCAGTTAATCTAGCCCTGCATATGCTGTGTTGAAAACAGTTTAAAAAGTTGTTGTAGAACTAATTTTAGCAATGGACTGTTTTCTGAAGAAAAATGGAGGAAAGGAGGGTACTGAAAGGGATTTGATTGCCACTTGCAGCAAAAGAACGGCAAACAACAAAGATCCAAATAGCAGCAAAAACTAATGAAGCGCAAAAACAATCCAGTATTTGGAAAGACATTAATGTGCATCTCTTTATCCTTCTGATCTGTTGGCTTATTTCTAGGGCTGTTGGTTCCAGAGGTAAAATATAGATTTGGCTTCCAGCACTCATCTTGACTGCAAAAAGGCTAAAAATGAATATATTATTTCTGGCACTTTTGAAAAGATCTTGATGATCATTTCAGAAATTAAAGTTGACTAGTGCTATGTAGAATGGTATGATTTTCAAATAGTTTATTTTAGTTTAGCTCACATTTTTCAATTTTATGAACAGATTAAATTTTGTTATATTTGGATGAAATTTAATGAGCCTATAATCAGAAACTCACAAAAAATTAGTTATTTTTAAGAAAAGTGACTAAATTCTCCCTTAATGTATCTACTCTGCAAAACCATTCACTTTTCAGTTAGAAATTAACATAATTTCCCCCATTCCACACCTCAAAAAGCACACACAACATAACTGAGCTTTATGTGGGTGGAATCGGATGAGGTCACAGAACCAACCAAAAAGTTTGATAAGGACTTCCCTGTTGGGGAGAGAAAGAAAGAAAGGAAGAAAGAAAGAGAAAGGAAAACAGGCAGCAGGCTCCACCTCCTCCCTGGCTCCCCAGCAGCACTCCTGCCAGTGCCAAGGCTGCCTGGAAGCACTGCTCTGCTCAGCTCAGCAGCTGAGATCCAAGTGGCTGGCCAGTGAGGAGGCACTGTCACTGCCCAAAGCCCCGTGGAGCCTGAGCCGCTTGCGGCAGCCACTCTTTCTTTCTTTTGCTGTCCAGTCTGGCGCTGCCTTGAGAGGCTTGTGCTCAGAGACAACACTCCCTGTGGGGCTTTGAGCATTGACAGTGCCTCCTTGCCCTCCAGCCGCTTGGGTCTCAGCCACTGGTCCCTGTTCCTGTGTGCTACAGGAAAATGTGGTGCGCTGGGGCTGGAAAAGTTGTGCGCTCACACGTGCACCTTAAAGGGAACAGTGGTGAGAACCATCCATCTGATCCTAGAAGTACTTTTAAACCAGCTACTGGTTTATTTTTCTTTCAGGGACATCAAAGATATGTAGCACTACAAGTTGCAAGTATAATCAGCACTAAAGCAAGAGGGAAAGAAAGAAAAAAAAAACCCAATGCTTAAGGTAATCCTAAAACTTCTTAATGAAAATATTGTTTTAAAACACAAGGGAAAGTGCCACATTTTGTCTTCTAGTTTTACCACTGTGAGAAAATCTGCCCCAGCAGTCACTCTGTGCAGTCACAAATCAGGATAAGAGTTTGAAGCAATATGGAATCAGCTCCCCATATTCAACTCTGTGGAAGTCACTCTGTGCAAACTGTACTCAGTCATTGTTTCTCTGATTTTAGGAGCATGGCTAATCGAGGATCAGCTACGCTGCATAGCATCTCCTCAGAGAGCTTCATGAGTATGCCTACACTGGAGGCTTAAGGTGACTTAACAAGGTTTAAGTTGACTTAAGGAACTCTAGAGCCACATCCAGATTTCATTAAGTCAACGTAAGAACTTGCTTAAGTTGACTTAATAACTCTCATCCTTAAAGTTGACTTTAAGGGTTAAATCGACTTTATTAAGTTGACTTAACAAAATGTGGGGATTAAAGTAGCCTTAATAACGTCAACTTAAGGCAGGAGAGCCATTTAAGTGAACTTTATAAAGTTGACTTTAGCCATTGGACCCATTTAAAGTCAACTTTATTAAGTCGACTTTAAATGGGTTCCCTGGCTTAAGTCAACTTTATGAAATCAACTTAAACAAATAGGCACTCTCTAAGTTGACTTAATAAAGTTAACTTTAAGTCACCCATGTGACCCAAGCCTCCTGGGATAACCTTCCAAATGCGCCAAAGTCAGGGCAAGCTGCAAAACCAGGGGCCAAACCCCCAAACCACTGACGGGTGGTACTTAAACCAGTCTCCCAGTCAGTAACAGAACATGCTTCTGACTAACCACTCTGGTCATCTCCAAGCATAATAAAATAGAAATAGCCCCCTTACTGCACATCTGATCCTATGGTCCCCTCTAGCCACTGGGTCTCATTAACAAATAGGCCCATAGGGCCAGCCACATCACCCAGAAGAATATAGGCTTGAATCTTACCCAAAATACCAAGCTGCCAGCCAGTCCTTTATTAACTACAACCAAAGGTTTAATAAAAAAAGAAAACAAGCTACATATGAGAGATGTTAAAGGGTCAAAGTGAATCACATACATACAAATGATTTAGTCCATAGAAAACAAATCCTTGAAGATTCTGTAGTTTGCAGATCAGTCCCACTCCTCTGGTATGCACCCAGCAGCAGCAGCAGCTGGGTGGGTCTCAGTCCTTTGTTCAATCCCAAAAGAATAGTTCCAGAGGCAGGTGCTGGTTGCAGATAGACAGGAGACTAGAAACTAAAGACAAAATGGAGAATGGGTGATGGCCTTTTATCTCAGAGTCCTTGCCTGATCAAAATGGAGGTGGGCCACATGATCAGTCCGGGCAACCAATCAAACAGGTTTCCTCTTGGGCCCACTGTAGCTGGGAGTCCCCTCCTGATGGGTCATCAATATTACAATAGTTTGCACACACCCGGTTGGGATTGATTTAGCTCAAACAGCTTGAAACACACATAAAAACAAATAGATTTCTAATTTCCAGTACAGGCATGATACCTACATACAAATCATGTAATCATTCCTAGCAAATTACAGCCTTTCTATTGATACCAAACATGACATATCACATATGGATCATTGCACATATGAAATATCAATATGAAAAATAATCATACACAATCCCCTAGACCCAGACAGCATCACAGCCCATATTAAGTCAACTTAACTGAGCCCTCTAGCTCATGTTACTAATGGAATTAAGGTTCTAAAGGGAACCAAAGAGACTGCAGACCTTTTCCTGTATTATCCGACTATCCAATTGTACCTTGAGTTTGGAGGTATTTATCTGTGGGTTTTGGGATATATATAGGTAAAGATGGCTATTTCCCTTTTCACTACACAAATGGGTACAACCAATTTCCTGATAGTATAGTCTGGCAGAAACTCCATTGTCCTAACACTGCAGATATTGCTACCTAAGATTTTGTGTTGGAAGGCAAGAGTTGAGTATTTATATTTTACATTAAACTATTGTAATTCATTCACTCAAATTGCTGTATATTACATTATTTTTCATGTTATTGGAAATATTCCATAAATTAACTTTTACAAGACAAGTAGGAACACAGTAGGACAAGTGGAGATTTAGCCAAGCTAAGGTTTATTTTTTTAATCTGGGGTAGAATTTCACAGTTGATTTTTGGTTTTGTTTTGTTGCTCTTGTTTTATGTGAATGTAGCCCTAAACAAAACAAAGCAGTTTGCTTCAGGCTAAGCATTACAAAAATACACTATCAAATGAACCTTCTGATAGTGTGGGTGATTAATATGTATACAGTGTTAGTTTAGTGCCATCAAGTGACCAAAAATGTGAAACAACACTTCTGTATTTTGTAATCAAAGGGATACTGAACTGTTATCCTTTCAACAGAAGAATGGGAAACTTGCTGAAAAGTTTTATTAAAGCACAAGAGTTCCTAAAAAGTGAAAAAATCTAAAAGTTAGTTTCAAAATCTCTTACATATTTTGATAAAACAAAGCCTCCACTCCGTATGCTAGCTAAATAGGCCTGAAGAAGATGAACTCTTAGGATGGAATCGTAGCTTCATCAAAGTCAGTGAGAATTTTTCCATTCATTTCAATGGGGCCAGGATTTCACCCTGTTTTTTTTAATCAATGCCTTACTTACTCACACACACACACACACACACACATATCCCTGGCTAGGGGCATGGCCTGCGGTCAGGGGCATGGCCTCCAGTTAGGGGGCAGGGCCTGGGCCAGTGCCCTGGGTTCTTTCCTGGGGCAGCGACACTCCTGGTTCTGTGGCACTTTTAATGACTAACAAACTTACTTATCTCACAAGCTCTTATGGGAGAAAATCCCGGTTCTTCAGGCACTTTGAAGATGGGGAACTTAGTGTATGTCCAACGCAGGCTTTAAATTGAAATAACACTGGTTATTTTGATTTAAAAATGCTTAGGTCCACACAACACTTCCTTATTTCAAAATAAGGAGGTCCCTTATTTCAAAATAAGAAAAATCATTTTGATATAATAAAACCTAGTTTTATATCGAAATGAGGGTTATCCTGAAACTGTGGTTTTGAATAACCCGTGTTGCTCTGTTATATCGATATGACCCACATATCGATCTAACAGTTGACCTTCATCCCAGGGTGCATGTCACCCTGGAAGGAAGCCCCACCCCCAGCACCCTGGCCAGGGAAGGAGGGGAGGTGCAGGGGGCGCAGGCGGACAAGGGGGCCCACCCCCACCTCCAGCTGACTGGGCTCGTGGTGAGGGAAAACCCCAGTGTCCTGCTTCCCCCGGCAGCTGGCAGGATGGCAGGGGCAGGGAGCTGGTGCACCCCGCTTCCCTGCAGGTGGCTGGGCAGTGGGAGCAGGGAGCCAGCATGCCCCACTTCCACCGGCAGTTGGCCAAGCAGCGGGGGCAGGGAGCCGGTGTACCCCGCTTCTCCGGCTTCCCCACAGCTGGCCAGGCAGTGGGAGCAGGGAGCTGGTGCACCCCGCTTCCCCACAGCTGATGGGGTGGCTGCCTGCAGGGAAGCTGGGCACGCCAGCTTCCCTGCCCCCACTGTCCTGCCAGCTGCTGGGGGAAGCAGGGCACACCGGCTCCCTGTCCCAGCCAGCTGCCAGGGGATGCAGGGGGTGCCGGCTCCCTGCTCCTGCCACCCCGCCAAGTTCCAGGGAAAGCGATGCCTCCCCAGCCCCCTTTGTCTGGACATGCTAGTTCGATTTGGGTTTTATTGGTCTGGACCTGTTAAATCGATTTTACTTAGATCAATTGAACTATTTTTAGATCAATTTGTTTAAATTGATTCAAGTAGAATCAATTTAACTGACTGTGTGTGGACATACCTTACAGAATGGGAGGAAAATATATACAGGGAAGTGTAAATCATAAGGTCAGGTCAGACCCTTACAGCAAATCAATGCTATCTAATCTACTGCATTGATTTGCTATAACTGTCTGAACTGATCCTATGACTTACACTTCCCTGTATATATTTTCCTCCCATTCTGTAAGTTCACCATCTACAAAGTATTTGAAGAAGTGGGATTTTCTCCCATGAAAGCTTGTGAGATAAGTAAATTTGTTAGTCTTTAAAGTGCCACAGGACTCCTTGTTTGTTTTACAAAACATATGGGTTGCAATAACACCACACCACCAGTAGGTGGCCTTCTAAATCAAGCTGCTGGGAAATTTTAAACACAAGCAAAGAGGAAATAATACAATCAGATAGAGAACGTTAAAACACACCTGATAAATTATCAAATGTGTCCTGGTAACCAAATGCAAATGCCTGAAAATCAAAGACCATACATAAGAAACACTAAATAATGATCAAGACTATCACTCTATGAGTTTGATTATGGTCACAGGATGGATTAAAAATTATGTAGTAGGACTACAGACTATGCTATTTAACTGGTAGTGCAGATTAATAAGGCTATGGCTGATTTGTAAAACGTAGTGTCTGTAGTATGCAGTACCTCAAAATATATGCATGGAACAACTGCATGCTAGTATATGATTATACAGTAAAGCTTCACTTTCATCTGAAGCTGCTGGCGACAGTATAAAGAAGCAGAACAAAGGTTGAGTGGTTTGATAATTTCATGAAAGACTATTATTTATAGTTGAACCTACCTTTCTAGAATACTAGGATTAAAAACAAAAGCCATGTACACATGTCTTTTAATGTTCAAAATGTTTAATGTGTTGGATATGAGGATTCCTAAACATTTTAGTGAGTCATATGCCAGCCCAATGCATTGAACACTTAGACCCACTGTAAAGTTTCAAATGTATATCTAATCATTGACATCACTTTTTCTCTTCTTTTTGCACTTGCATTGGTTTGTCCCTCCACCCTTCTCCTCCTCTTGTTTATTTTCATTTGAAAGAGTAAACTGGGTACATTAAAGACAACTTGCTTCTTACAGAGAGAGAAGTTATTCAAATCCCCAGAGAGCATCAATGAGGGGAGCATGGTCTTAGCACCCTCCTTCTCTCCGGAAAAGCAGCATGGACCATCTCTAGCTCCAAGCCTCTTTCAGAAGGCTTGAAGCCGGATTGGCCCCTGCTGCTGCCAGCAGGCAGCAGGAGCCATCTCTGAGCCTCCACTGCTTGTCGGAAGTGGTCCAGAGCTGGATCAGGCCCCTTCTGGCTGTGCTGCTGTCCAGAGATCCAAGGCCCATGCCCTGCTGGCCCCAGCATAGTGATGCCCCTGCACTCAATGCACTTCTGCCCAGTTGAGTTGGATCTTCTTAATCCAAGACTTTCCCATTAAGGCTGGGTAATTACCTTCCACAAGAAACAATGGCAGCCCCGCAATCTGTCCATTGACCTCTACTTTCACATCAATAATACCCAGCAGGGGAACAGCCTCTCCAGTGTACATCTTCAAAACAACTATTGTCGGCTTAAGTGGCAGATGCCTTAAGTCCTTCTCATACACAATGTTTGAAACGAATGAAATGGGGGAAGTGTTGTCCAATTCCACGTGTACAGGCTTACCTTCCAGTAAAGATGTCACCCAGAATTCATGTAAGCCAGCTGTCATAAACAAAACGTGGAGTCACCCTTCATCTTCTGACTGGGTGTTGCCTTGATCATCTTGTGCCTGCTCTACTGCATGGAGAATGTACATCTCAGTCTGCTGGACCACCAGCTCATTTTTCTCTGGTCTGCCTCTTCTGTTTGGTTCATTCTTCTTTCGTTTGCAGGTATATTCAGTGTGCCCTCTCTTCCCATAGTAGCTCCTTATACCAGCACTCTGATGCGTGGTAATCATGCTTTTCTACAACGGTAACATTTCTGCATCCCCAGTGCCCTGTGGGCAGGTTCTGTGGGTATCTTATGCAACCCAGCCCTGATTTATTGCACATCTTGGGTGGCCTGTTCCATAGAGACCGCAATATCAGTGGCTTTCTGTAAGGTGAGCTGAGCTTCAGTTAGTAGGTGCTTCTGTGTTAGTTCACTTTGCAGACCACACTCCAATCTGTCACACAGCATTTCTTCTAACATGTTTTTGAAATTAGTGTTCAACAATTTCTTCAGAGCTGCTACAAATTGTACAACTGATTCACCTTTACCTTGGTTCCTTTGGTGGACCTTGTATCTCTCTGCTATTACCAGGGGTTTGGGGGGAAAACATTTCCCCAGAATTTCCACTAGATCACTGTAAGATCTTGTCTCTGGCTTCTCAGGATAAAGCAAATTACATAGCAAACTATAGGTCTTAGCTCCTAGAACAGTCAAGAAGACTGGCACCTTCTTTTCATTGGTTATATCATTCACTACCAGAGTTCTGAAAATGTACTGTGCAAGTATCCCAAAGATCAGAACAGGGGTGCTCAATCTTTCCTGGATCGCAACACAGCTGGGAGGGTTCCCAGCTGGTCACAACACAGCAAGGCTCCCCTGTGGGCCTGATTCCTTACCCTGTGGGCCGAGGTGCTAGCCCCGGCCCTGACCCAACAGTGGCCACAACTCCCAGCAGGATCCCCACAGCAGTGACTCCAGACCCAGCCCCTTGGGCAGCGATAGTGGCACCAATCCTGGACCTGGCAGTAGGCCTGGCTGTGGCTACAGCACACACCAGGCCCCCCAGTTGCAGCAGCAGTCCTGACCCCGACCCTGAGTTTGGCCCTGGCTGCAGCTCCAACCCCAGCTCTGGCAGCGGCTGTGGCCCTGGCCCCCCCAGCAGTGGGCCTCGCCATAACCACAACCCCTGGCAGGGCCTCCCAGGAACAGCCCCAACTCCTGCAGAGGCCCCAGCTCTGGCTGCAGCAGTGGCCCTGACCCCAACCCAGCCCCAGCTGTGACCACAACCGCTGGTGGGACCCCCAGCAGCAGCCCTGGCAGTGGCCCCAGCCCTGGGAGCAAGCCCCTGGCCCCTGCCCCTGCCTGGTTTCAGCTCCCACCTCCCGGGCATAGGCAGATGAACAGGAGAGCCAGCCTGTATTACACAGGCACACTCACTTCCCATGCTGCTGCAGCTCTCCAGAGGTGAGAGGAGGTTCAGCCTGCATGCAACACATTCCCTGCTGTGCTGCAACATACTTTGTGTCATGACACAAAGGTTGAGAACCCCTGGATCAGAAAATTCATCATATGCTTCAGAAGGGCCAGTGAGTGAAGCCATGGTGCCCTCTTGCGATTGTTATCTCCCGTCTACTGCCTTCTCCAGCCACACAGGTCAGATTTCAGCTAGTACTGACATCAAGCAGCACAACCCACTACCCCTTAGGCAAATAGCTCAAATTTCCCACTGGCACAGACATGTAAACAGTAAAGAAAACATTTGTTTCTTACATTAAATTGACTTCTGGGTTTTTTTGTGTTGCCAGGATAGACACTCAACCCCATCCTTATTCATCAGATGTTATATAGGATCTTATATTCAGGGATAATTGAAATAATATGCACAACAGCTCCCTACTGTGTGCTTTATTAGGCCCAATCTAAAGCAGTCTAACAGGTTTTCCTAACAACTAAAACTATCCCCCCATCTACCACTATGGCAACTGCAATCACCTAAGGCAATGGTTCCCAGTCTTTTTCAGGCCAGACACTCCTTTTTAACAAAAAAAATCTTTGTGGCTCCCCAGATGATTCAATAATCTGGCTTGCATGGACAGACTCTGGCCCACACCACTCTGGCAGCACCGCCAGGACAGCTGGTGAGCAGCACCGCTGCACCAGGGCCCCCACCACGACGGAGCCAAGCCGCGGTGGCTATGGCCCCCTGCCCTTTCCCCTCCCAGGGAGCTGCCATGGCCCCATCCCCCTGCCAGGATCCGGCCACAGGCAGGGAGAGGCAGCCCTGGAAGGGAGCATTAGGGCTGTAGCTAGATTCTGGCCCCTGTAGGGACAGGCTCCGTGGACCCCCTGCAACATGTCTGTGAGCTGTTGTTTTGATTTAAAAGTTGTCATGTCTGAACAACGTTTCATTATTTTGAAATGATGAGTCCTGTCATTTCAAAATAACAAACCATATTTTGAAATAGTAAAACTTAAACTGAAATCGAAATAGCCATTATTTCAAAACGGTTGTTTCAAAATAACGCTGTTTGGATGTGTTATTTCAAAATAACCATTATTTTGATTTAACACTTTTGCCCTTCTCCTTTCCAGGGTGCCCTCCTTTTTCTATATATAGGCTGGCAACATGGCCCTGCCAGGGGGCCATGTTGCCACACCTACCATGCTGCCTCTCTTCTGATTCGAAATAGCAGGTCCTGTGTCCAGACTTGCTATTTTGATTTGAGGTTTTTGCTTATTTCAATTTAAGTTAATTCAAAATAATGATTTTATTTCGAATTAACTTATTTAGAAATAAGCATCTATGTGTGGATGTAGCCTCAAGCTTTGGGAGACAGACCTCTCCTCGCTTACAGACAGTCCCCCAACCTTAAACAGCTACTTACCAGCAACTACAGACCTAATAACAGAACCATTAAAACAGGCACATATCCCTGCAACAAACCATGCTGCCAACTTTGCCCCCATATCTGCACAAAGGACACTGTTACAGGACCTAAAAATACCAGCTACTCCATCAACGGCTCATTTATCTGCTCATCCACCAATGTGATTTATGCCATCATGTAAAAGAAATGCCCTTCTCCCTAATATATTGGACAAACAGGACAGTCTCTGTGCAAAAGAATAAATGGGCATAAATCTGACACCAGAAATCTCAACAGTCTAAAGCCAGTGGGTCAGCATTTCAATCTTTGTGATCACTCCTTTAATGATTTGCTAATTGCTGTGCTCAGACAGATGAATGCTAAATCAAGGCTTCAAAGAGAAGCTACTGAAATTGAATTCATTTTTAAATTTGGTTGCATTGCTGCAGGACTTAATAGGGACATTGGATTTTTCCCTCTTTACAACAGTGATTTGACCTCATCTCCCTCTGTGTGCTGTTCGCCAGTGTTTGAATCTTTACAACTGTTTTGATTTGCTGTTACAGTGTGACCTGTTCCCATGACTTATACTTCCCTGCATTTATTTGTTACCATTCTGTAAGTTCCCCCCTCTTCAAAGCATCTGATGAAGCAGGATTTTCTCCACTAAAAGCTAATACAAAAAAAAAAAACTTGCTAGTCTTTAAGTGCCACAGGACTTCTTGTTTGTTTGTTTGACTAAATTAGACCAGAGGTCTCAAACATGCAGCCTGTGGGCCACATGCGGCCCCTAAAGCTATTCCCTGTGGCCCGCACTGACAGGATTGTTACTGATATTTGCAACATCATTGTATGGAAAGTTTTCAGTGGTGCAGCCGTTGGGCTAATGTACTAATCCTCATGTGGTCCTCATGCGGCCCTCGGGATGATTTGAGTTTGAGACTCCTGAACTAGACTAACACAGCTATCCCTTTGGATCTTAGCTCCATTCAAATCACTGTGGCATATTGCACATGAAATAAAACTTGCACAAACTGGTGTCTGGCGGGTGGACTTGGACAGGGCCATTGAAGAGCCGGCAAAGGCTTGCATTTCACGTTAGAGCATCAGGAATGCACTTCAACTGGCACTTCTTCACCCATGGAACTGGCCCCAAAATCCATGGCAATTTATTCATGTTGATTTTGCTGGTCCATTTTAAGGATGCATGTTTTTAATTGTTGTGTTGATGCCCAATCTAAAGGGCCAGAAGTCTCTGTAATACAGTCCACTACCACTGAAAGCACCATCCGGAATCAGGTCATCAGGTGTGCACCAAGAGCAAATGTTTGCAGGAGGGTGTACACACTATTGTGGGGACCTTTCCTGGCTTGTACACCATCCTGGTGAAGTTTGGTAGCAACAGGATCTGAGCCCTTGCTCCCACTTCTTTTACCCAGAGACTTACTTGACCACAAGGGCTTCTCTCCCACTCTCCTGCACGGTGGTGCTCCTGTAACCCCAACAAGATTGGCCCCAGAGATCCTGAGGGCTCAACCCCCAATCTTGTTGTGATCATTCAGGGAAGGGGCTAGCGCAGGGGTCTCAAACACATGGCCCACAGCCTGCATGCAGTCCATGGAGTTCCCTTCTGTAGCCTATGACAAGAGCCAGAATTTAGGGGTTCTGTACCTCTTGCTGGTTTTTCAAGCTGCCTACACCCCCACTGGCTGGGAGCCAGCAGCCAAGCTGCAGTCACCTGTCTCCCACACGGGGTACTGCCACCGACCGAGTTTAGCTCGGCACCATCGGCAGTGTTTCCAGGGCTCACCATCCTCTCCACTCCCCCCAGGGCCCTCAGTAGTGGCAGCCACACTGCAGGGCAGCCAGGGAGGAAGTGGAGCCTACTTCTTGGGAGTTGTGCTGCAGGTAGAGGCCTGTAGGGCCATCTCTTGGGGGGACAGGGTCCAAGGCCAATCGGAAGAGAGCATGGCGGGCCAGCCTGCTCCATCCCCCAGGGACCCAGATCATCTCCCCATGGACTGGGAGTGAGGCCATGCTGCCAGCAGGGTCAGGACCATTACCCAGCCCCTGGGTCTGCTTTCTTTCTTTCTTTCTTCCTTTCTTTCTTTCTTTCTTTCTTTCTTTCCCCTCCTTCCATCTCTCTTTCTTTTATCTCTGTTTTCTTTTTCTTTGATTCCTTTCAATCCATCTCTTTTTTCTCTTTATTTCTTTTCTCTTCCTTCCTTCTCTTTCTTTTTTCTTTCTTTCTCTTCCTTTCTTTTTTGTTTATTTCCTTCTTTCTTTTTACTCTTTCTTCTTTTTCTCTTTCTCTTTCTCTTCCTTCCTTCCCTTTCTCTTTCTCTTCCTTCTCTTTCCTTCCTTCCTTCTTTTTTTCTTTCTTTCTCTTCCTTCCTTTTTTCTTTCGTTCTCCCCATTTAAAAAAAAACTTTAAAAAATCATTTTAACTTCCTAAAAATAAATTTAAATTAAAAATTCATAAAATTAATTAATTAACTCAGTTAATGAATTCTATTCACAATCACTTTGAATTCAATTAATTAATTTTAATTGAATTTTAATGAAATAAACTGGTGGCCCTGCTGTATGAAGAAGTTTCAGTAATGCGGCCCTTGGGCCAATATCCTAGTCCTCACGTAGCTCTCGTGGTGATTTGAGTTTGAGACCCCTAGACTAGGGTCTCCCCACTCTTGGATGCTGACTGCTCTGGGCGCTTCCCTGGCCCACCAATCACCACATGCAATTCAAAGTAATACTATTTATTAAACTAGCAGCAATCAAAAATCAAATTTAAAAATAAAGAAAAGAGGAGAAAGGTTAAACACCAAACAAGTCCCCTGGCACAGGGGTACCACACACAGTGTCTCTGGGAAGTAAAGGACATTCACAATCTGTTTTACACATTGCAGACCCTTTGTCCAGGCCTGGCTGCACTTCAGTGATCCAAGGTTTCAGAGACACAGATTCTGTCAATGGCCACATGTTCCCAGGCTCTAGGGCACCAGCGGCAGTCCCCCTTTCACTGTTCCCCAGCTGCTCACCACACTCAGCTCCAGACAGCTCCAGTCCTGGCTCCCCACCCTGCTCTGCTTCTGTTTGGCTGTCTGGGACGCTCCTCAAGCACCCCTGGTTCTGCTGCTGTCGGTCAGTGTAGATCAGCTCTTTGGCTCCTTCTCGGGCCTCTTGCGCCCAGCTCCAGATGACTCCAGGTCTGCTGTGTTCAGTGTGAGTTGGCTCTCTGCTGGTTCAGCTACTGTGGGTCTGCTCAGTACAAATCAGCTAAGTCCAGCTCCCTTGCCTGGGTTCTCTGGTTCCTAGCTGCTGACTGCTTAGTGCTTCCTCCTTAGTTGGATCCCACACACTCTGGCTTGCCCAGACATGTCCAGACTGCAGTTTTAGTTCAGAGGCAGGAGGGAAGCACTCTCCTGGCTCCCTCACTGGCCTGTCTGTGATGCTGTCTAGCTATAAAGAATCGTATATTATGATTTTTCGTATTAATATTTCATATTCACAATAATCCACATGCAAAATGCCATGTCTGCTACCAATGGAAAGTCGTAATCAGCAAGGAATGATTCAATGGTTTACATCAGGTGTGGCCAAATTGCAGCTTGAGAGCCACACATGGCTCTTGAATGAAAAATTGTGGCTCCCAGAAGAACGTCAGCAAATCAATTTAGGAAAGCAGCCCCAGCTTAGGAGCTCAGGAGGGGGTTGGGATGGTGGGGAGAGGCGCGGCATGGTCGGGAATGGCAGGGAGAAGTGTGGCATGGTTGGGATTTTAAAAAACTCATCACTAGACTGCAGTCTTCTACATTGAGGAGCAGCTAAGTTTTTACTGTATAGGCCTAGTTTTCATCATAACCTTAAGTAATTATTAGAATCTGACATTAGTAGGATCAAGATTTGTCCTCTTTTTATGATAAAATTAAAGTGTGCAATGAATTTTAAACTTAGTAATTTTGGAGTAGGTAAAAGTATATGGCTATATGCCTCAGTGTGGATCTTGAAGGTTTTATAATCAACTTGTGTGGCTCTTGAGTTCCATAAGTTTGGCCTCCCCTGGTTTATATGAAGGTACCATATCTGTATTAGAAGCTAGGAATTTGTTTATTCTATTTGTGTTTCAAGTTACTGTGTTCTGGGACACTTTCAAGTCTATAAACCATTATTTACTTAATGGCCCATTAAGGAAGCTCCCAGGTATAGTGGGTGCAGGGAGACACCTGTTGAGCCACTAGGATTTGCCCATGTGATTCAACTCCATTTTGATTTGCAGAAAACTCCACACAGCATGAGGAAAGCCAGAGATGATAAAAGGCAACAGCCCCAACTCCATTTTTAATTCAGTCTCCATTCTATAACCAACACCTGCCTCTGGAACTATTCCCCTGCAACTGAACAAAGGACTGAGACTCGCCCAGGTGCTGAGTGTCTACCAGAGGAAATGGACTAACCTGCAAACTCCAAATTCTTCAAGGACTTGCTTTATATGGGCTCTAAATCATTTGTAAGTATGTAATTCACTTTGATCCTTTAACATCTCTCATTTTGTTCCTTTTCTTTTTATATTAAAACTTTAGCCGCAGTTACTAAAGGATTGGCTGGCAGTGTGGCATTTTGGGTTAGATCCACACCTGTATTGTTCTGATTAAGGGGCTGTCCCTTTGGGGTTAGGAGAACCTATTTCTTTAAGAGACCCAGTGGCTAAGTGGGGGCTGGTGGAACTGATGTGCAATAAAGGGGGCAGTTTCTATTTTGTTATACTTTGTGATGACTGGTGGGGGGAATCAGAAACATGTTTTGTTACTGACTGGGAGACTGGTTTAAGTACCACCTGTCAGTTTTGTGGGAGTCTGGGTCCCAGTTTTGCAGCTTGCCCTGATTTTTGTACATTCAGGAGGTTATCCCAAGAGGCAGGGCCGGCTCAAGGGGCTTTGGAACCCAGCTGCCAGTCCAGCCCATCTCACCCTGCCCCTAGGGTGGGGAACAGACAGCCCAGGGGCGGTGCAGGTCAGCCCAGAGGCTGGGCTTCACTATTTCCCCCCTACCCTTGGCCAGCCTGCTTCGCCCCTGGTGCAGCACTGCAGCTGCCTGTAGGTAAATGACACCCAGAGCCAGGGCCTCATTTGCTTATGGGTTGAGCTGGCCCTGCCAGGAGGCCTGGGTCACATTGTGCACCCAGTCAATCAGACCACCCTGGAACACTGGCCTCTCCCACTGGCCCTGGGGCTGCCTGTTTCAGGGTCCTGCTTCCTGGATGGAGTGGTCAATCAAAAAGGCCCATTCAGTTTCAGTAAGGGACTATCAGTCCCCTCATACAAAGGACCGACCTTTCACTCTTGGACAGCCTGTTGTAGCTCCAAACTATGTTTTGGGAGCTAAATAGGTCCCAGCTATGGTCATCACCCAGACAGGACCTATTTCCTACTCTGTTCAGAAGGTGGGTGATCTTGCTTAGTAGTGGCATATAGACAAGTCACTGCCCAGTCCTACATGTCCCGAGAATACATCTCTTTCTGACCTACTTGGCCTCACCCCTACGGGTGATGAGCCATCAAGTCACAAGTCAGCTGTTTGTGTCTCTCCTGCTCCAGCCACCTCTCCAACACCGTGGCCTCCTCCCCAATCTGATGGAATATAACATCCTTTCCAGCTTCAGCTACTTCTCTGGTAACTGTGGCCACAATGCCACCAATACCACCTTTCACTGCAAGCATACCAGAAGTTCACCACAATACACCTAGAGAAAGAAGGCCTCCTACTTGGCTGGATTGTTAGTTAGTGGCAACCTCCCCTCCCCACGTCATCAGAGGCATCACCCTGCCCCCTGATGTGCAGTCTCACTGACTCCAGGGCCTGATTGGGGAGCTGGACTGGCCATCTCTGGCCAGCATCCTGGCCCGGATCTGGCTCCTGCTGCTGCCAGCCAGTAGCAGGCAGCCAGGGCACAATCTGGCTCATGCCACTGTCAGCCAGCAGCAGGCAGCCTGGGCCCGATCCAGCCCTCAGGCTGCACTGCCTTAGCTTTGGGGGGGAGCCACACACAGCCGCTGGGATCCGCCACCTGGGCTTGGTGGGTGGAGCTGCCTGCAGTCTCCAGGCTGCAGCGCTGGGGCTTAGAGGTGGGAGCCATCTGAAGCCCCCCATGCTGCACCACCTGGGCTTGTGGATGGGAGCTGCTTACAGCCCCTGGGCTCCACCACCTGGGTCTGGGGGGAGAGCCACCCACAGTGCCCTTTTCTGTGCTACCTGGGCTTGGGTGGAGGGAGCTTCCTCACAGCTCCCTGAGTTTGGAGGGGAGAGCTGTCTACAGACCCCTGAGCCATGCCACCTGGGCTTGGGCGTGGAACTCTGCCTGCAGTCCCTCCACCAGCCTGACCCTGGGAGGGGCTGATCCTGCACCCAGCCCCACCACCTGACCTGATCCCCCTACTGGCCTGACCAAGGCCCAGAGGGGCTGATCCCCCATCTATCCCCCACACAGCCCCCACAAGTCCCAGGTATGATCCCCCTGGGACTTACAGCTTCCCCTTCCCCTCCCCATCCTGCCCCCACACATATACAGAGAGAGAGAGTACAGCGGTACTACTTACCCATAGCTGGTCCAGGACTGGAGAGTGGGAGTCAGTCACTTGCAGACAGTGTCTGACTACAGAGGGATTTAAAGTTCCCTCTCTGCTGCTGCCCTGGCTTATATGACTCAGCTGCATGGTCTAGGGTGGAGCAGCATCTGAGCAGGAACGGTGCTAGGATTTGTGGCGCTCCTCCACAGCACAACGATGCCGGTGCAGATGAGTGATGTTATCAGGACAGCGCAACAGCACTGTCCCCTTTTGGCTCCCCTCAAATGTTGCCGCACCCCTGCAGTGCTTACCTGGCTTACCGGGTAGCACCGGCCCTGCCTCTGAGTTCAAGCAAGCAGAATCTCTGTGTCTGTGCCTGCTGGCCAAAAATTAGTGGGGACTGAACATGAGGGTCTAGGGGACCGATGCCCCCTCAGCGCCATGGTAGCAATGCCCCTGCCCATCATGGGGCAGAATAATTCCCCAGGGCTTCACCCAGAACTGAGGCAGTCTACCCTCATCTCTCAGTTTAGTGTTTACTCTTTTCAAGATGGGGAGGGCATTTTCATTAGAAGGGGAGGAATTTGGGTTACCTGAGGTGATTGAGGTTGCAATAGTGATAGATGGGTGGGATTGCTTTAGCTGTTAGGAAAAGATGTTAGACTGGTTTCATTTGGGTCTAATGAAGCACACAATACAGCACTGTCATGTATGTTATTTCAATTTTATCTGAATATAATATTCTACATAACACCAGGGACTTGAGAGCCCCAGAGGCCACTTCTTATGCCACAGGGCCTCCTGGTCCCTGCCAGCATAGGAAGCAGGCATTGGGCTCCCAGGTTGCAGAGGCAGTGGGGCTGCTGGGGGCCCTAAGCACAGTGCCTGGGTCCTCAGAAAGGGGGGAGGGCACAGCAAGGAGCCTGTGTGCTCCCTTCAGGGAGCTGAGAGGTTGACTTTTCACCTCCACCACACTGCCTCTTCTGTCACTGGAAGCGGTCCTAGTGAGGACACACTCCACTGACAAAAGGGTGGCTGTGTGGACACCACCCGCTGCTATAATTATAGTGGTGGCCATCTGCCAGCAAAAATTTTCTGGCAGAACTCTGTATCATGTCAATTTCCAAAGGGATAGGCGTTTTAGTCTAGTCCAGCAAAAAAACAACAAGGGGTCATGTGGCACTTTGAGACTAACAGATTTATTTTTCGCATGAGCTTTCGTGGGAGAAAATCCCACTTCCTCAGATGCTTTGAAGATGGGTGAACTTACAGAATGGAATGAAACTAAATGCAAGGGGGTGTAAAACATAGGATCAGGTCATACAGTAACAGCAAATCAGAGCAGTTGTTAGGTTCAAACCCTGGAAAGCCTGAAGTCAAATTACCTTTTGTAATGGGAAAAGAACCCATAGTCTCGATTAAGTCCTGTTTTCACAGAATTTATATTAATATTAATTCGAGTTCAGCTGTTTCTCTTTGAAGTCTTGATGTCCCAACCACATCCCTGACGACAGTCATTAACAAATCATTCATCGAGTGATTAGAAAGATGGGAGTGCTAAGCAACTGGTTTCTTTGTTCTGTGATTTCTGATATCAGCTCTGTGTTCATTCATCCTTTTACGCAGCAATCATCCTATTTGTCCAATATATAAGGTGTTGGGGCATTTCTTGCACATGATGGCATAGACCACATTAGTAGATGAGCAGGTAAATGAGCCTTTGAAGGAGTAGCAGGCTTGATTAGGGCCTATGATGGTATCTGTTGTGCAGATATGTGGGCAGACTTGGCAGCATGGTTTGTTGCAGGGGTGTGTGCCTGCTTCAATGCTTCTGTTGTTAAATCTGTAGTTGCCACACAACTCCTTGTTGTTTTTTTGCAGAACTCTGTATTGCAGGCATAGTCTAATGCAGCTACCCCTCTGGAGCTATTCCTATTTGGTTTCACAAGTTTAGAGGAAACATTTTCAAGATTATAAAGCAGAATTTACATATTATAGCATGGAATTTAGAAGTTAGAAATACGATTAATGCATGCAGTAATTTACAAATGTTCTATAGTCTAAACACTAAACAGGGTCTTATAAAATAACTATTTTGAGTAACCCTAACACCTGTAAATGAATTGGTCTGGTCTTCAGCTATGTGTTTGTCTGTTCTTAGCTAATGCCTGCAGCCTTGGCAAGAGCTGGCATCTGGCCTGCAGCGTCACAATGAGCACATTCTTTTATTAATATTTTTTTCCTTTTAGAAATTTTTTAATGTTTTGATTACTGGAATATAGTATGAGGAGCTGCTCAATTTATTTCCTGCATATTACTGAGTGATAGAGTGATGCAGTCCTGAATAGAGCCTCACACAGTATACTAAAACAAACAAACAAACAACGAGTCCTGTGGCACTTAAAGACTAACAAATATATTTATTGCATGAACTTTTGTGGGAGAAAATTCCACTTTATCATACTGTTTCAGCTCTTTGACCATAAGCCACTGAAATCAGGTTTATTTAATGAGGCAGCAATGTCAAATACAGTATTTCTTCTTCAAATCATACCAAATGGGTATGTTAAGCTTGTTGCTTTAAGAATGATCCAATGCTTATGGGTCCAAAGTAGAAACCCTAATTTGATTTTTGAAAATTTTCCAAACATACAAGGAACCCAGGGGCATTGCTGGTGCTAGGCTTACAGGGCTCAAGCCCCAAGTCCTGGTGCCAGAGCCCTGGGTCTGCCATGGCAGCGGCTGCAGCGGCGGTGCACTTAAAGCGCATAAGCCCCAGAGCCCAGTGCCCAAGCCCCAGGTCTTTTTCCGGGCCTGAGGTGCTTCTGAAGGAACCAGAATTGCATCTCTATTCTAGGGTAAAAATCAGAATCAGTTTTAAATGCAGAAGACTGCTTCTTCCTCTTTTCTCCTAAGTAGTCAATTGATACTGGTATAGACTAAAGTTAGGGCCCTTTTCTTTGAAGCATTCTTCCTTTAGTGTCCCAACTACACCTACTTCCTGAAACAATTCCTATTTTTCAATAACACCATGAATACAAAAAGGAGAAAATATAAATTGTTCTGATTGTTACTTTTTACAATGATACCCATTAGGGCATCCATTTGCACATCCTACTAAGTCATGCAAGATCAGATTTTGGATACAATTTATAGGAAGATACGTGTGTTCTTTAGTTTTGGTTATTCTGGTTCAGATTTACAAAAGAAAGCCTGTTTTAAAAAAATGGTTATTTTGATCACATATGAGGAAATGTTCCATAGTTAACTGTTTCTGGTAAAATTAATCTCACTTCTGAATCTATTTTACTGAATTGTGATGGTGGTGTAAATATAAATCCCTCTCGTCCTCTAGCACCAGCTTCTCCTAGCACAATGTTTCTCAACCTTTACTGGGCTGGAGGACACCTAAAGATATTAATTACTTTATGTGGAACACCTGATGAAAACAGTCCTGAAAAAGCTGGTAACAGTGGCAGGAGATTTAAAATGCCTCAGATGAAGCAAAGCTTCCAGATGTGTGGCAACATCCATAGCCACATGCCTGGAAGCTTTACAGTAGCAGGGGAATTAGATTGCTTCTTCCCCCACCCTACTCAGTCCCTCCAACAAGGAGGGGTCGAGAGAACACCTTCATTATGTCTGAGGAGCACTAGTGTGTTCCACAGAACACAGTCTGAGAAACGCTGTCTTAGCAGCCAGAGTGCTGGTAGTAGACTCGGAATCTCCAGTAAATAAATGGGTTAACACATGATGGGATGTGTGTTCATGGAAATACTTATAAGCATTACAAAAGATTCTTGGCTGAGATTTTTTTAAGGGCTTTAAGCAAATTAAATGGCTTATCCTGCAGTGGAGAGCAACAAGCAAATTCTTTATTACTTCTTTTGCACTTTTGGAAATCATTCAGACACTATGGTGACAGATATAGACAGAAAGAAAAAGAGAGAAATCTGAGAGCTTTAAATTCCTTGCACCATTTTTTTAATTCTAAATAGGGTAGGCTCTCACCTATTGATATTACAGTTTTGGCGTATTGTCTCATCATTATCATCCTCGTTTCTTTTCATATATATTATGGGAGTGTGTAACCCATGTGCCTAAATAGGTGCAATCTCTTTTAGGGATCCTTA
>ML682038.1:1507435-1643578 GCA_007922195.1 Podocnemis expansa | reverse complement strand
GGAGAGGGGCAATTGAGTGAATTTGAGCCCACCCTAGCAGGTTGCAAGTGCACAAAGCTCCTAATCAAAACTGGGGGAGTGGTATAAACAATTAACATATATGAAAACAAAAATCCTGCCCCAAAGAACTTATGTTCCTATACAGTCAGAAAAAGTATAATCTGATCATATAATAATTTATCTATCCCCTTCAGACAGCTAATACTTTCAGACAACTAACACATTAGAGTCAAATTAATCTCTGGTGCAACTTCACTCAAAGTAACAGAATTACATCTGGGATAAATTTAGGGTTTGGTCTTTAGAAGAAAAGGTGCCTCGAAGCCCAAAAACCTCCCTGAATTTTAATCCTGAACAGTGGTAGACAAAGTATAATTCAGAGCAGCATGAGTGGTTAGCATGAGCCTAACAATTCTAAGATAGTGCTGACTGCAGCAGTCCTATATAGATTGCTGAACCCCCGGCTGAGAATTAAATGGGCACTATTCCGCTCTGTAAGTTCACCCATCTTCGAAGCATCTGAGGAAGTGGGATTTTCTCCCATGAAAGCTCATGCAAAAAATAAATCTGTTACTGTAAGTGCCACACGACTCCTTGGTTTTTTTTTGCTGGACTAGACTAACAGAGCTATCCCTTTGGAAACTGACACTAGGTACTCTCTCCAAAGGGATAGTCGTGTTAGTCTAGTCCAGCAAAAAAACAAGGAGTCGTGTGGCAGTTTGAGACTAACAAATTTATTTTTCGCATGAGCTTTCGTGGGAGAAAATCCCACTTCCTCAGATGCTTTGAAGATCACCCATCTTCAAAGCATCTGAGGAAGTGGGATTTTCTCCTGCGAAAGCTCATGCGAAAAATTAATCTGTTAGTCTCAAACTGCCACATGACTCCTTGATGTTTTTTTACTAGGTACTCTGCCCCTGAAACATCCTACATGTGCTGGAATTGACTGAATGGTATACAGCCAGCTATGTCTGTTTTACATTGTGACTTTACACTTCCTGAGCAGAATAAAGGGATGTGGACTGAGAATCTGGCTCTTAGTTTTTATATGCGGTAGTATGAAGAAGAGCTACTAGTAATGTTAAGGAAGGAATAGAGTGCCTCAAAATTTATTTATTGACTGCTGAATGCTTCTGTGTATAATAAAATCAACACAACTTCATGGCCAAATTTACTCTTTAAATACGTAAATATCACAGTGACTTCACTGGGACTGTCTCTGTGAATAAAGCAAACAAGATTTGGCCCTTATTTTGCTTTGCATTGAATCTTTCATACAAATTATTCCCTGTGTAACCCTTCTGCCAAGGGCAGGCTGGCAGAACAAGGGCTAGGTTCCATATGTAGAGGTTTCCAAGTAATGTTACAGCACCAACCAGCTCGAGCCCCCGCCCAGTCTTCTGGGAAATTATGCACTATTCCCTGGGCACCCCAAAAGGGTAATGCTTCCCCACTCGCAAGCATGAGTCTGAGTGTAATATACAGAACTTTTAATAGTAATAAAAACAGACTGTAAAAGGCCAAATAACAGAAATCAGCACTGATCTAGAAAATCAGTACAAAGCAAGGTTCCCAACAACCCACACCGCATAACAGAACATACAAGACTTAATGGAAAAACCTGCACTGATCTGGGGAGTGCTAATCAGGCTTCCAACATGATCCCACATATCATGTCAGCAAATCTAAACTCACTAGCAAAATCGGCACTGATCTGGATTATTGGTGCTAAGTAGGCTCCCAATCAGCCCTAGGGTATGTAGGGAGCGTCTTTCATGTCAGCTGTCTGCCGGTGCCAACCACTGCTCACTCACTCCATTCACTAGCACCATCCCTGGGCTCCGCCCACTGTCTGCTGGCTCTGCCCACCAGTCACTCACGCTGTATTTATGCTAATATTCTTTGTGCTCATGCAAATACTAAACCCATGCAGATTAGTTGCCCCCCTCAGAAGCTGTTAGGCACATCTAAGCCTGCCTTACACCTAAAATATTTGTACAGAAGTATCTTCCCTGCTCTGTCTTTAGGCTTGCCAGCAGCCTCATAAGGGATGATGTCTCTTATTTAAATAAAAAAGTGCATGTTGCAAACTAAACCAATACACAATGACTTTTATCCTGTATTTCGTCTTCTAGCCACACTCCCTCCACTTTTGCAGGGACATCTACACATGCCGAAGGATGAAACAGGAAGAGTTCATTGGTTCCTTTTTCCATCTGTGCTAAGTTCTGACTGGTTGCCCTATCCCTTATGAGGCAGAGCTAGTGGGGATGCAGACAATAAGGAAGATCCCATTTGGCTGTTGCTGAACTTTAGCGTTAAATGCAGGGATAACAAAACATTGTTCCCTTATTGTGTGAGCAAAGGACAGCAAAATGGTGCTTAGCCTATTCTGATTAAAGGATCACTATCATCATAGCCAAAATAGATAAGCAAGGGACTCAGCTGCCAGAGCTCTATGAAGGTTGATGGTAGTAGCAACAGATATTTCTGTCTGGAAGCATGGACTCTGCTTAAGAGTCCCACCCATGGTTTCTTCCCTTTTCCACTGTTCAAAAATAGAGCTAGTTGAGATTCCACAAGAAATCATTTTGTTTTGTTATGTGTTTTATAGAGCTGAGCTCATCTACTCTGTGGAATAGCACAAATGTTCCCTTTAAGGCCCTGAGGCAGCTGAGCAACTTATGTTGCTTGCTGCATGTGCTGTCCCCCTACAGGCCCAATCCTTCCCCTCCCCCCACGGGCCTGATCCTGCCTCCCTGCTCTCCCGATCACCCCCACACCTGCAGCCAGACTGATCCTGCCTGTTGCTCTTCTGCTAAAACCCCTGAGCCAGCCCAATCTCCTCCTCCCACCCTAATCCACTCCCCTGGTAACCTCCTCCAAGCCAGCCAGGCCCCCAACCCTCTTCACCCTTACCAGGTCACTGCAGCTTCACAGTGGAGCCATGGCTCCTCCAGCCAGAGAAGCACTGACAGAGCATGCTCAGAGCTTCTGAGCGTGCTCCATCAGAGTTTCTCTGGGCAGGAGTTTTAAAAACTCCCAGCTCTGGAGGAGCTCTCAGCCGGCCGGAAAACAGAGTCTTCCAGCTGAGTATGAATTGTGGCTGCTGTCCATGAGTGGCTGGTGGTGTCTCCTGCGCCAGGCAGCGGTGGGGGATGGCTGCCCAGCTTACAGGGAAAATTGGACAGCAGTCCTGCCCAAATGCAGTCGGGCCTTTATCTCAAAGGTACACCAACAACAGGTGTTAGAGGCAGAGCCTCTGAGTTCCAGTCCCACTAATTAACTGATTCAGCATAGAATTTTGCCAACTAAGGTCTGAAATTACTGAGAATCAGTGAGCTGGGTGCAAGGCTGTAATTATGATGGGGCAAATGGGGCTTTGCCCCAGGCGCACTGGAGCAGCTCTATAGCACCACTCTAATAAAGGGTGTGTTTCGCACCACTGGCCCCAAGTGCTGTTATTGCAAGGGGCACATTCCAATCGGAACGTGCCCTGTGCGGTGAAACAGAGCGCTATAGTTCTGGGTGGGTGATATCTCAAGAGACTAATTCCTAAAGGTCAGGGCTGTAATGAGGGGGGACGACCAGCACAAAGCTCAAGTGATAGGATGCTCAGAGCCCAATCCACCAGGCCTTTGCCCTTGTCAGTGGCAGCAGGAGCTGGATTCAAGCCCCCTGGCACCTGCAGCAGGTGGCTCGGGGCAGGTTAGGACTCTGATCCCCTGCCACCTGTGGCAGGAGCAGACTCCAAGTCCCCTGTTCCCTGCAGTAAGGGGGTCAGGGCTGGATCTGGCTCTCTACTGCTTGCTGGAGGCACCAGGATCCAAATTGGGGCAGGGGGCAAGGGGCAGGGCACAGGCCCAGCTCCAGGTCCAGGATATTTCTATGCTGTCTCTAGTGTAGACATAACCTGAAGTTGACTTAACAAGGTTGACTTAAAGTCGACCTTGTTAAGTTGATTTCAAAGAACTCTCAAGTGTAGACATAGCCATAGTGAAAAAGCAGGTATAGCAGACATGACGATGCACAGTTGATAGGAAAATTTTGGTGTTACAATGTTATATGAGTATGGCAACCCTCCTTGGGATTTAATGTTATGATATATAAATAAATTCCCCTCTCACCCCTATGGGTGCTATGTGTCTTCCTCAACCCCGGGTCCTCTACCAGAGGCCTGGGAGTTTGAGGGTTCTGCGCAGTATCTTAGCTGTTCCGAGCACTGCACTCTTCTGGACAGAGAGCTCTGATGTTGTTCCTGGGATCTGTTGGAGCCACTCTCCCAGCTTAGGAGTCACAGCCCCAAGTGCTCCTACCACCACTGGGACCACTTTGGCCTTTACTTTCCACATCCTCTCTAGTTCCTCTTTCAGGCCCTGGTACTTGTCCAGCTTCTCATACTCCTTCCTGATGTTGCTGTCACTTGGCACTGCTACATCTATCACCACCACTGTCTTCTGGTCCTTGTCTATTACCACGATGTCTGGTTGATTGGCCAGTACCTGCCTGTCTGTCTGGATCTGGAAGTCCCACAGAATCTTAGCCCTGTTATTCTCCACGACCTTCTGTGGAATCTCCCATCTGGTCTTGGGAGGGTCTAGCCCATACACTGTGCAGATGTTCCTGTACACAATGCCAGCTACTTGGTTGTGCCATTCAGTGTATGCTGTTCCTGCCTGCATCTTACATCCTGCCACTATGTGTTGGACTGTCTCTGAGGCCTCTCTACACAGTCTGCACCTTGGGTCCTGTCTAGTGTGGTAGACCCCTGCTTCAATGGATCTGGTGCTCAGTGCCTGTTCTTGTGCTGCTATGATCAGTGCCTCAGTGCTGTCTTTTAGTCCAGGCCTTTCCAGCCACTGGTAGGATTTCCCAATGTCAGCTACCTCAGCTATCTGTCGATGGTACATCCCATGCAGGGTCTTGTCTTGCCATGGCACTTCTTCTGCTTGGTCTTCCTCCCACGTTTGCTGCTGCCTCAGGCATTCTCTCAGCAGCTCATCTTTGGGTGCCATCTTACTGATGTACTCCTGGATGCTCTGGGTTTCATCCAGGACAGTGGCTTTGACACTCACCAAACCCCACCCGCCTTCTTTCCGGCTGGCGTACAGTCTCTGGGTGTTGGACTTGGGGTGGAAACCTCCGTACATTGTGAGGAGCTTCCGGGTCTTCACATCGGCAGCCTCCATGTCCTCCTTTGGCCAGCTCACTATACCGGCAGGGTATCTGATGACTGGCAGGGCGTACCTGTTGATGGCGTGGATCTTGTTCTTCCCATTGAGCTGGCTCTTCAGCACCTGTCTTTCCTTTGGTGGTACTTGGATGTTGCTGTCTTCCTTGCCTCCTCATCGTGGTTCCCATGTGACTGTGGGATGCCAAGGTACTTGTAGCTGGTCTGTATGTCTGCTATGGGGCCTGCTGGTAGTTCCACCCCATCAGTCTTGACTACCTTCCCTCTCTTTACTACCATCCGGCCACACTTCTCCAGTCCGAATGACATCCCAATATCCTCACTGTAGATCCGTGTCAGGTGGATTAGCGAGTCGATGTCTCGTTCATTCTTAGCATACAGCTTGATGTCATCCTTGTAGAGGAGGTGGCTAATGGTAGTTCCACTCTTGAACTTGTATCCTTATCCAGTCCTTGTGATTATCTGGCTGAGGGGGTTCAAGCCAATGCAGAACAGCAGCGGGGACAGTGCATCACCTTGGCATATGCCGCACTTGATGGCCACTTGTGCAAGCTGTCTTGAGTTGACTTCCAGCGTTGTCTTCCACAGTCCCGTTGAGTTCTTGAGGAAGGTCCTTAGTGTCCTGTTGACTTTGTATAGCGCCAGACATTCACAGATCAATGTGTGTGGCATTGAGTCGTAGGCTTTCCTGTAGTCAATCCAGGCTGTGCTCAGATTGGTCTGTCTAGACCTTGAGTCTTGGGTGACTGCTCTATCTATGAGCAGCTGGTGTTTTGAGCCTCTGGTGTTGTTCCCAATGCCCTTCTGTGCTGTGCTCAGGTACTGGCCCATGTGGTCCTCTAGCTTGGCGGCTATGATGCCTGATAGGACTTTCCATGTTGTGGGGAGGCAGGTTATTGGCCGGTAGTTGGATGGTGGTGTTCCCTTGTGGGGGTCTTTCATGATCAGCACTGTCCTTCTTTGTGTTAGCCAGTCTGGGTGGGAGCCTGCTGCTAGCAGCTGGTTCATCAGTGCTGCTAGGCGTTCATGCACTGCTGTTAATTTCTTTAGCCAGTAGGTGTGGATCATGTCCAGGCCAGGTGCTGTCCAGCTCTTCATGTTCTTGACCCGCTGTTGGATGTCTGCTACTGTGATGGTGACTGGTTCCTGTTCTGGGAGATTGCTGTGGTCTGTTCTCAGGTCCTGCAGCCACTTTGCACTGGTGTTATGAGTCTTCTCTTTCTCCCAGATGTTCTTCCAGTACTGTTCAGTTTCTGCTGTTGGTGGCTCTGCTGTTATTGTGTTGTTGCACTGCAGTTGGGAGTACACCTTGGATGGTTCTTTGGAGAACAGGGCATTTATCTTTTTGGCCTCTGCTTCTCTAGTGTATCTCCTTAGCCTGGTGGCCAGTGCTGTGAGCCTTTGCTTAGCAGTCTCTAGGGCTTCAGATGGAGTCAGGCCCATGTATTTTTTCAGTAGCCATGTCTTATCCTTAATCTCTACACCCTTCTGTAGTTCCACCAGCTGGCTAACTTCTCTCCGGGTTGCCTTGATCTTATCCTCCAACTTCATTTTCCAGGGGGGTATGTACTTCTGTTCTTCTTGATCGTGTAAGCCAAGCATCTCCAGGATTACAGAGGCTGTAGCGTACACCAGTTCATTGGTTTGAGTTATGGTGGTAGTAGGAATTGTCATTAGTGCTCTTTTGGCATCTTCTATCATACTATCTGATGGTACTTCTCCCACAAGCCTTGGTAATCGGTCTCGAAGGTTGACTGTAGCTAGTTTATCCATGATCTTATGCCTCATATCAGCTGCTGTGCTCTGTAATGGAGGGGGTGGCAGTGAAGTTACAGCTTGAGGTGTTGGCTGCACATCGAGTTGTTCTTCTGGGTCTTCTTCTTAAGTCTGGGATTTAATATGGAGTTGGGCTATCTCCAGTTGTGAGAACAGCTGCCTCTTTACTATGTTGAAGCGTTAGGTAACTAGCTGTTTCTCAGTTAGTGTGGATGTAGGTCTTTTGTCCCTCCATAGTTCCCTCCTACATTTCATATATCCCCTCTCATTAGGTCTACCGTTGTAGTAGCATTCCATCAATTCCAGGTTCTCTTCTCTCATCCATGCATGGTTTGTTCCAGTAGCCCACTTATCATCAGATTGTCCTGGTTCCCCAACATCTGGGGCAGACCTTGTTAATCCAGGCGACATCCGAGCCGGCATTACTCTCCTAGTTTGTGTCACTCTCATATTCGAGGTAGGCAAGTGAGGCGTTAGGGGGTCTTTTGCCCAAGGACCCCTACTGGGAAGGTAGACAGGTACCCACCGGGATTTGAACCCCGGTCTCCCATATCAAAGGGCATCGCTCTTAACTACTACTGCACGCTTAACCACTATGCAATCCAGTCACATACATATACATATATATATAAAAATTCCTCTCTCACCCCTATGGGTGGTATGTGTCATCCTCAACCTCGGGTCCTCTACCAGAGGCCTGGGAGTTTGAGGGTTCTGCGCAGTATCTTAGCTGTTCCTAGCACTGCACTCTTCTGGACAGAGAGCTCTGATGTTGTTCCTGGGATCTGTTGGAGCCACTCTCCCAGCTTAGGAGTCACAGCCCCGAGTGCTCCTACCACCACCGGGACCACTTTGGCCTTCACTTTCCACATCCGCTCTAGTTCCTCTTTCAGGCCCTGGTACTTCTCCAGCTTCTCATACTCCTTCTTCCTGATGTTGCTGTCACTTGGCACTGCTACATCTATCACCACCGCGGTCTTCTGGTCCTTGTCTATTAGCACGATGTCTGGTTGATTGGCCAGTACCTGCCTGTCTGTCTGGATCTGGAAGTCCCACAGGATCTTAGCCCTGTTATTCTCCACGATCTTCTGTGGGATCTCCCATATATATATATTTGATGTTAATTAGGTATTTCAACTCTAATATATGCCTCTGAAATGTGTATGCTCAAGGTGAATGTTTTCACACATGGATGTTAATTGTTCTTGTTATCTGTAGCTGTGAAAATTGTGAGTGTACTGTCCCCAGCAGTGGCAGTAACAATAGGTAGTATATTTGTGTAGGCTAAGTTAGCTTAGTTGAATAAAGAATACAAGGTTACAAAATGTCAGGCGTAGCAGCCTTGGCAGATTGCCAAGCTTCCAAGCCTGCCTGGCAACAGCATAGCACAGCAGTGTATGAGCCAACAGCCTATGGGGAAACCTTTTGAGAACTTTCCTCATGAGAGACTGTGAGAATAAAAAAGGCACAAAAAGAGGGGATGCTCTAGCAACCCCTCTGATTGGACAGAGGCTCCCATATTTATTTGGGAATCCAGCCTAAACTGGGGGGGCTTCGCTGTGCATCTCTGTGTGAGGGTGGTAGCTGAGACTTGCTGCTCCAGCTCCTGTTGCTACAGACCTAGACCCAGGTTAGGCCTCAGCCTTGGAATCAGGGACAGAAGCCTATCTGAAGATCTGGTTGTCAGAAATCAGAGCTTCAGGTACTGATTCCTTGGGCTTAGAAGGCCGAAGAGGATTTTACCACAACTCTGCATAAGTCCCTGAAGAGGGTGGAGTTGAACTTTGTAAAGAAGCCGCTCTACCTACTTGAACTTTGTATAAAGATGAAGGGACATTAATTAAAGGACCTTGGGTGCCCCTGCACCTGAAGTAGACGATCCAAGCCGGGACTACGAGGGACCAGGACTATGAGTACCTGAACCCAGTCTCCATACTTACCTGTATACCTGAGTCCTCATACTTACCTTATGTGGAATCCTTACCCTATTTCCGTGGTTCAAATAAAATCTCATAAGTTGTTCAACACTCTTGCCTTGTGTCTGATTCCACAGTCACTGAACCAAAAGGGTGACTACGTGATAGATAGTATTAGTGGAGAACGGTCCTGGAAGGGTGATCCATATATTTGGGATCACGAGAGATTTCTCTCTAACAGTTTGGTGACCACGACCATGGCAGGACCCTTGTTCCACACCACCCCGCTGACTTTTTGAATCTATAAGAATAGGGAAATGTCAGCTTTCAGGAGATTCGGTAAAGAGGGCTGGACAAAATTTGAAAAGAAAGAGACCTTGAAAGACACACTGGAGAGTTTTTCAAAAGGGAAAAACCCTTGGGCTTCAGACTTATTCAAGGGTACAAAAGCGTTTATTGAATTGTGTGATCAATGGGGTATGTTTTTAGAGACCAAACCACATCCCCTCAGAAAAGAAAAGAAATGAGCCCTGTGGCATGGATTACTGATAGTAGCAGAGGAGCTATCTGATGTAGCTCATGATCTGGAAAATCGGTTGGAGTCTCTGAAGGGGGAACTGAAGTGTAAAGATAGGGAACTAGTAGCATTGAAAGCAACACACCAAGAAGCCGAATTGAATTGGTCACACACTGAAAGACAACTGAGGGCAGAAATTACAGCAAGGACCACCTGAAATAACCAATTGGAACTTAGGATTTTAGAATTAACCAATGAATTAGAAACTAGCAAGCAAGAGCTAACCAAAACCTCTAGGAAATTAGATGAAGCAAGTGCAGCAGTCGCATATATAATGAAAGAGGTCTGGCAGGGCCCCCGAGAGAACACAGATCATTCCAAATGCCATAAGAAGGTTGAGGAACTGGAGAAGCAATTGATGAGCTTCCGTGGTTTAGCCTTGTGCCATTGTAGGTGGTCAGGCACCTCGGAATCATCCGTATCTAGCTGGCTATCTCTTAGTTCAACCTCGGATTCAGACAGGGCACCAAAACATAGGGAACGTAGAAATCCTCCAAGGAGGAGGGAGAGGCAGTTTACCTCTCCTTCAACTTTGGAGAGAATGAGCCCTTCTGTAAGATCCCAGGAGGGGAAGAAAAGTTCACCCTCAGCCATAACTGAGGTGAAACCTGTAATGCTGGTGGTAGAAACCACTGTTGAAAGGGCAGATGAGAGACCCATGCAGGTGAGGAAGGAATTCCACACCTATACCCCTGAGCAAGCTAGAGCGATGAGGAAGACTTTAGGCCCCCTCAGTCAGACCATGGTAGTTGAATGGCTCTCCCGTACTGGGGAGATAAAGGACATCATCTTGGATGACGTAATAGCCCTAGCACACGATTGCATGTCAGGAGAGGACTTCTGTGCTTTGCGTAATAACATTCAACTCACAGTAGTCCCTGAGATTTATGAGCTGTACAAGGGAATATATGAGTTCTACTACCCAGAGGAAAACATACTAGGGCGTTTTTATACTGAGCAGCAAGGAATGGGGGAAAGGCCAAAGTGATATTTTAGCAGGAAAAGGCTTTTATACCTTTTAGCAGGGTACAAAACCACCAATACTTTGGAATTTAGAAAAGAATTCATTAAAGGGTTACTCCCCACTCTGCGAGTGACTATGGGAGTGATTGACCCTGATCAATATACAGTACATCAGTTATGAGATGAAATTAGGGAAGTTTACTCCCTACATAAGGTGGCATTCCCAGACAACAGCAGTCAGGAGAAAGGAAAAGGAAAAGGCACAGTCCCTGATAACAACCGAAATAAGGACCTTAAAAAACCCATAAGAGCCATTAAGGAAGGTCAAGTAGCAAAGAGAAAGGAAGCAGGGGCATTGCTGACTCAGGGAGGGACCCAGGCCATGGGCCCAGGCCCCGCCCCCGGCCTGCAGGCCCCGCCCCTGGCCACAGGCCCCACCCCCTGGCCACCAGCCCCGTGCCCTGGTGGGGGACAGGGCCAGAAGCGGCCACGGCGTCCCACATCCCCAGCTGGCGACGGGGCTGCCGCCAGTGCAGGATTCGGGGCACGTGCCCCGGGGTGCCCAGCGCTAGCGACGACTCTGAAAGGAAGGCTCTAATTTGAGTCCCAAGAACAGAGATGGCTTCCGAAATGGGGAGAGTGCATTTAGACACACACACCCCCCCCGGAAGTTTGATGATTAGGCGGACAAAAGATTATTAAGGAAATTGATATGGAAAAAGCTTTCTAGATTCAAGTCCCCTGAAGAGATGGGCAATGGCACTATGGTGGAATTAATGGGGAGACTCTCCGCTTACAAGAAGGGGCAGAAGCGTGCCCAGTCTCAGCCCCAGCCTAGTGATGGGGCTGAGTGATGGGGCCGAGCCTCCCAGTTGTCCCCAGGAGTGGAAGTCACTCCAGTCAAGTTAGATACCTGGGGACATCTGATCATCAACTTCCAAGTAACTGGGAGGTTCGGTAGTATAAGGCAGAAGGGTTTATTGGACACGGGAGTTGCTATTTGACTACTGGATGTAGATAGAGAAGATCCCAATCAAGTCATGGCAGCAACTGGAGGGATTTAATGGACGCAACCAGAAGGTTCCATTCACCGAACAACTCAAATGCTAAGTGGGGCTGGTGAGGGCCGAAATCAAATTGGGATTACACCCGCTAGGAGGAGTTGGTATAGTAGGGATAGACTCCCTTAGGAAATTAGGCTTAATTATAGATTTACCAAACCTAGTTTGAGGTGGTGGGGACCAAATACTGACAAAGGGTCAGAAGTCCAGGAGATCCCAGGCAGGCACTGGATAGGAGCCCTAAAGGCTTTTGAGGAATTGAAGCTGCCCCAGTGCCCTCCAGAAGTGACTGCTGTGATGTCAAAATATCATAAGGCCTTGGCTACGGATAAACTACAATGCAGGAAGATAGAGGGATCTGTACAAATCCTAGGGCCAGATCCTTGGCCAGTTAAACAATATAGATACCCTGCACAGGTGGAGATAGCCCTCCAGCAAAGTATAAAGGCTCTGTTAGGTCAGGGAGTCCTTAAAGAATGCATGAGTCCCTGTAACTCACCCATATGGCCTGTGAGAAAAGCCGATGGGGAATCAAGGAGACTCACCATTGATTTCAGGGAGTTGAATAGGGTAACCCCAAGAATAACCCCAATGGTTGCCAACTATAAGGATGTGATGGTGGCCATATGGGAGGGAGCTTGTTGGTTTTCGGTGACTGACCTTGCAAACGCATTTTTCAGCATACCAATAGACGTGTGAGACCAACATAAGTTGACTTCTACCTTCGGCAGCGGACAGTTGGTGTTTACCCATCTGCCACAAGGCCTACATAATGCACCAAGCCTATGTCATTGAGCGGTGTCCAAACTATGGAAGGTGATGCCTGGAGGACTGCAAGTGTTATCTTATGTAGACGACATTCTAGCAGCCACCAAATCATACCAGGAGGAGCAAGAGCTACTGGAGGAGGTTATGTCTTGCATCAGCAAGGCTGGATTTCTAGTGAATCCCAGCAAGGCCCAACTCCTGAATTCGAAGGTCACTTATTTAGGGGTTTGCGTCGACAGCCAAAGGGAGGAGTCCAGAGGCAAATAGGATTAAGGTTATTGCCAGCCTCCCAGCACCCCAGGACATCACAACTCTTAGGTCCTTTCTAGGTCTGACAGACTTTTGTAGGAACTTTGTAGAAAATCATGTGCTACTCGCTCGGCCCCTCTATCAGTTGTTAAAAAAAAGAGCAGCATGGGAATGGGAAGACCCACAGGAGCAGGTGTTTAAGGCCCTAAAAGAGGCATTGATGAAGGCCCCTGCACTAACCTTCCCAACAGAAGGGTTACCATTCATTTTGAGATTAGCTACAACACCTGAGAGCCTGGGTGCCATTTTGTCGCAGGACCTGGGTACCGGAGAACAGATTGTTGCTTATGGCTCTAGAGTCCTCACAGAAGTGGAGAAGACATTCTCCCCATGTGAGAGGAAAGTCCTGGCCCTCATGTGGGCTTTAAGGCACTGCGAATATTGAACGGGTTTAGCCACAATTGTTATGAAGTCACCTGACACTCCCAGTCGATATGTATTGTCAGGTTGGATTAATGAAGGAATGGTTTTGACCCCCCAAATAGCTAACTGGATGCTAACATTAGTAAATAGGGAATTATCTACAGATGCCAGCTGACCACACAAGCTTGCCCTTTATGCATTAATATGCTGGGGAGAAGAACATGAATGCCCACTCCTGACCAAGCCCAATTTGTTAGAGGAGTCTCCTTTCCAGTTAGTTCGAGACCCAACACAAAGTCCAACTGATATAGATCTATGGGCAGTAGATGGGAGTGCATATTACAATGAGGGTGTGCCAGTAACTGGGTATGCAGCCATTAATCACCCTAATGGACAGATCCGTCATGGCACTGTGAAACCTCCATCTGCCCAGGCCGCAGAAATTATAGCTATTCTTTCAGTCCTGTGTGAAGTCCCTGAGGCACTGGACATACTAATTTTAACAGACTCAGACGGGGTACTGAAGGCCCTCCGAGATTGGATGCCTGTGTGGATACAGCGCAAGTTAAGGACTAGTGATGGTAAGTTGATAGCACATACGAAATATCTATGGCAGACATGGTCTATAGGAAAACAACATATGGGAAGGACCTATTTAGCAAAGGTAAAAGCTCATAGGAAGAATCATGAGCTATAGACAGGTCTAAATACCAAGACAGATGAATTAGCTAAGCAAGCCACTTGGCTGGGAGCCGAAGCATTATGGACTAAATCTGACACAATAATACTGCCAATTCAGCCAACAGCTGAAAATCAGGCAAGCAGGTTAACCTATACCACATATTAGGACGTTACAAAGAAAGGATAAGACTATTAACGAACTAAGGATGGGACAAGAATATCATGGCAGAGTGATCTCCCAGGACAAGGAAGGTCTTGTCTGGGCTACCAAGGTAGGATCCAATCCTGAAGTGCCACTCTTGGTCCTACCAGAGAGTCTTCATTTAGAAATGATAGCATTGTCCCACAGTCAGGGACACTTTGATAAGAACAGGACAATATCTAGAATCCTAGAGATAGCATGGTGGCCACATGACCAAACAAGTAGACAGATTTATTGATCTTTGCCTGGAATGTGCCGCCAATAATGCCGATAAGCAGATTATTAAGGGACCGCTAAAGCACCAACTCTTGGTGGGTCCATGGAGGCGTATACAAATAGATTATATAGGTCCTTTACCAAGAACAGCATGTGGCAAAAGATATGTGTTAGTAATTATAGAATCATTTAGTAGATGGGTGGAGGCCATAGCCACGGCCAATACTACAGCACTCACCACAGCAAGAATATTATTGAATGACATTTTTACGAGATTTGATTTACCAGAAGTAATAGACCCAGGGTGGCCAAACTTATGAAAGTCAAGAGCCACGCAAGTTGATCATTAAACCTTCAAGAGCCTCACTGAGGCATATAGCCATATACTTTTACCTACTAAATTGATTTGCTGACATTCTTCCGTGAGCCACACTTTTCCATTCAAGAGCCACATGTGGCTCCCGGGCTGCAGTTGGCCACATCTGTAATAGACAGTGACCAGGGACCCCATTTTGTGGGAGAGGTTATGAAAAGTATGTGCAAGGCCTTGAATATTAAACAATTATGGCATATACCAGGTCACCCTCTGGCTTTGGATTAATAGAAAGAACTAATTGGACCTTAAAATCTGCTTTAAGAAAGATAATAGAAGCCACAGGAAAGGACTGGGACCTTAAACTCCCACTGGTGTTAATGGCATTAAGATCTATGGTGGGGGCTCTTGGGTATACACCCCATGAAATCTTTACAGGACGGAGAATGCGTACCCCTGAAATATGGTGGGTTGAAGGAGGTCTTCCTCCTGACAAACTCCACGCTCCTAGGAAAGTGGAGGAATTTATGGAAACATTGGAAAGTAATATCAGGGAGACACAGATACTAGTTGCCGAACAACTAAAGAGGAACATGACAATTATGGACCAACGTCTCTCTAATAAGCGGAATACCGTTGATTGGGAAATCAGAGAGAAGGTCTTTATAGATACTTTTCTGAGAACCGACACGCACTGAGTCCTAAGTGGGTGGGACCGGTGACTATTATAAACAAGATAAGATCAACTGTTTACCTATGTGAGCTCAAAACCAAAAAGGGTAAACCATACAGGAAATGGTTTCATAGTTCTCAGTTGAAACTATGGAGGGGGAAAGAACCTTGAATATTGCGTACTTACTTGTGTAATTCACCCTTTAGGGAAGATGTTTGGAGATTGGAGTCTTGCAGCCACCAGAGTACCTGTAATAACAACATGCATAGTCATCACCTTGTGTTGGGAGAAGGAGATTTCTGATATCACAGTTAAAAATGGGGACTACATATGTTGTTGGTCTGTGGGTGGTTACCAAAAGAAGGTGACTATAGGTTAATCTCGGAGTGACATTAGATCCATCTGTTATACACAAAGGATGGATTGACATTTTTCCCCATATAACCAGGTACATTTGTTACTTAGAATGGTAAGAGTTGTTAGGAGAGAATAGAATTTTCTTTTATGAGATTTTAGGAACAAGCCCAAACTACATGATCCCAGCTAGTAATGGTGGCATGATGGCTTACATCTGGAAACTCTATCATATTTGTACCTGTGAAGTGAGCCGAGGAACAGTCATTGGGGTGTTATTACATTGTGAACAGCTTTTTAATGTCCCACACACTGTATGCACTTTCCTTCATGTGGAGATGCCTAGTCAGATTAGGGAAGAACAGGATGTGCGAATCCAAGTGTCCATAGGAACGAGTGAGAAGATGGGAACTTCAGAAGTTATAATAGTAAGCCCTAGTAAAGCCGTGCTATACAACATCCCTTGTATTGACAAGAAGGTTAATGTGCCGATAGAGGTTATAGAGGGCAATAAGTTCTGTCAGGACAAGGAAGTTAGTGTTGTAACATGGTGTGAAACTGAGGTTATTATGGAGAAAGCCTCCTCTAAGGAGAGAGAGCATGGTGGATGGCAGGACATTTCGGAGCCAAGGCCACCCGAAACCTCCAGGTGCTGACACCACTTTGTATATTGAAGGTGGGGCCCATAGTGGTTAACAAGATGAATAATAGGGAAATATTCATAAATCCAGTGAGGGTCCTCAAAGAAGTAACACTCAGGTTGCACCTGAATACCACAGAGTTTGATCCACGGTGCTGAAATTATATTAAAACATACACTCAGGCTTGGCAATCCTGGGGGCGTATGGTGTTAGCCAAGAATATGAAGTGATACCGTAGAGGGATACTGACAGGATTCATGGGGGGAGTAGGCATCGGTATTAGCATCTTCAACGCAATTAGCCAATCTGCCCTAAATCATAAAATAGCCACTTTCCAGGGAGATGTAGCTAAACTTACTGTGACACTGAAGGAAGTTTTATTAGGGGACTCAGCAGGGAGATTAGATACGATCGAGACTCTGGCCAGGATGTGGGAGATATCAGACACCTATCATATAGGACTACTGGGTGCACTTCAAAGGTTTCAACAGAATATATCAATAGCCATAGCATGTACTCAAGCCCAGGGTTGGCTCCTTTCTTTAAGTCAATCAATAGTACACAAAAGATTGGGATGCAGTATACCCTTGGAAGTGAGAAAGTTGATTAAAATGAAAATGGCCACTCCTTTCAAAAACAAGCATCAAGGTGCATGGCATCTAGTCAATCTCACTTATGATGGTATCCATAATTGTCTAACCGCAATGGTATTAACCTTTGAACAGGCGGAAGTAACCAAGGTGTTCCCTGTGGTTACATTGGGAATCATTGTAAATGGCTGGTTAATGGTTCCCATTGGGATCCCAGAATGGGCCCTCTATAGTACAGGACAATGGAGTACAATTTCTCTTGAGGGGTGTATGAGAGAGGAGCACATAGGAGACATCTGTTATTCGCCCATACCAGAGCACCCAGGTGCATGCTTAAATAAGGTGGAGGGCATCCGTAATTATCACTTGAGAAGGATTAATAATAGAAATAGTTTGGTAATAGAACCAAAACCCCAATGTCTGTATGTTAGGAGCACTTGTCACACTATAATAGCAGACAAATATTTCAATATGTCACATGATCCAGAGGAGAATACTTGTGTGTGCTCAACAGCAGAAATCCAAGTTTGTAACGATCGTTTTTGATCAATTAGTCATAGCATACAGTCTTTAGATGTACATCTCAAAACAATTGATCACCTGGCTCCAATACCTCTGGGTTTGGACAAAGATGCTTTGAGGACCCTTGCCACACATCCAGAAATGGAGCAGCATCTCCAGGATTTGGCAGAAAAAGGGAGGAACTTACAATTAACCATAAAACACGTGGAGGAACAGGTGACAGAGATAGCTAGATACACTGAGAAGGAAAGGAATAAGAAATGGTGGCAGGATATAAATGAACCTCTGTGTGTCGTATTATTAATCCAGGCTTGCTTAATTGCTTATATTATTGCCTTAACCTGTTCGTTGCATAGACTTGCGCAGAACTGATTTATAAACACAGTATGATGTGATGCCATTATGAAATGGAATCTCTATAAGGCATCAAGAAGGGGAATGATAGGAAAATTTTGGTGTAACAATGTTATGTGAGTATGGCAACCCTCCTTGGTATTTAATGGTATGATATATATATATTTGATATTAATTAGGTATTTCAACTCTAGTATATGTCCCTGAAATGTATATGCTCAAAGTGAATGTTTTGACACATGGATGTTAATTGTTCTTGTTATCTGTAGCTGTGAAAATCTTGAGTGTACTGTCCCCAGCAGTGGCAGTAGGAATAGGTAGTATATTTGTGTAGGCTAAGTTAGCTTAGTTGAATAAAGAATACAAGGTTACATAATGTCAGGCGTAGCAGCCTTGGCAGATTGCCAAGCTTCCAAGCCTGCCTGGCAACAGCATAGCACAGCAGTGTATGAGCCAACAGCCTATGGGGAAACCTTTTGAGAACTTTCCTCATGAGAGACTGTGAGAATAAAAAAGGCACAAAAAGAGGGGATGCTCTAGCAACCCCTCTGATTGGACAGAGGCTCCCATATTTATTTGGGAATCCAGCCTAAACTGGGGGGGCTTCACTGTGCATCTCTGTGTGAGGGTGGTAGCTGAGACTTGCTGCTCCAGCTCCTGTTGCTACAGACCTAGACCCAGGTTAGGCCTCAGCCTTGGAATCAGGGACAGAAGCCTATCTGAAGATCTGGTTGTCAGAAATCAGAGCTTCAGGTACTGATTCCTTGGGCTTAGAAGGCCGAAGAGGATTTTACCACAACTCTGCATAAGTCCCTGAAGAGGGTGGAGTTGAACTTTGTAAAGAAGCCGCTCTACCTACTTGAACTTTGTATAAAGATGAAGGGACATTAATTAAAGGACCTTGGGTGCCCCTGCACCTGAAGTAGACGATCCAAGCCGGGGCTACGAGGGACCAGGACTATGAGTACCTGAACCTAGTCTCCATACTTACTTGTATACCTGAGTCCTCATACTTACCTTATATGGGATCCTCCCCCTATTTCCGTGGTTCAAATAAAATCTCATAAGTTGTTCAACACTCTCACCTTGTGTTTGATTCCACAGTCAGCGAACCAAAAGGGTGGCTGATAGATAGTATTAGTGGAGAACGGTCCTGGAAGGGTGATCCATATACTTGGGAACACGAGAGATTTCTCTCTAACACAGTAGAGTAGCTAGTGGGTGACTAGCAAAGCAGCTTAGAGAGCAGTTAGGAGGTGGAAGAGAGGGCAGCTGCACTGTAATAGTCAGATGGTGGAGGTGCTTTCATAGAATCATAGAAACTGGAAGGAACTATGTGAGGTCATCGAGTCCAATCCTCAGGCCTGCACTCATAACAGGCCCAAGTATCCTCTTAAACCATCCCTAATAGGTGCTTGTTTAAACAGCTCTTAAACACTTCCAATGATGGAGATTCCACAACCTGCCTAGGCAACTTATTCCAGTGGTTAATTACCCTGACGGTTAGAAATTTTTTCCTAATGTCCAACCTGAACTGCCCTTGTTGTAATTTAAGTCCATTGCTTCTTGTCCTATCGTTGGCAGTTAAGGAGAACAGTTTTTCTCCCTCCTCCTCATGACAACCTCTTAGATATTTGAAAACTATTATCATGTTCCCTCTCAGTCTCCTCCTTTCTAGACTAAACAAAGCCAGCTCTTTCAGTCTTCGCCCATAAGTCAAGTGTTCCAGATTTCCAATCATTCTCCTTTGAGTGCTGCTCACATCATTCAGTTACAGGTGTCTACGTGCCGCAGCACATCGTAGGTCAGAAAGTCTTCAGCCTTAGCCAATGCCACACGGCCAATGCCCCCTCCATGCCACAACCGCGGCTATATAGGTGACCATGACCCTGACCCTCCCAGTTCCTTTTTTTGCCCTCAGCAATAGTTTCAGATCAGCCAAGAAACTTGGGTAAGCAACTGCCTGTCTACTACTGTGAAATTCAAGGTGCCTGGTTTCAAGCCATGCATAGGATGCTGCAAAGCTTTCCTGCTCAATGATGCCCATGATAAATGTCTCACATGCTTCAGTGTCCCATCTCGCCAAGAGCTGCTCCCTCTGCCAGTCTTTCACAAGGAAGACTCTCAAGGACAGAAAGCTGTGCCTCCTATCCCTTGATGGGAGCAGTGCACAAGCCTCTGATGCCACCCGAGCCCTGAGTGCTCCGCTGGCTCACCCATCAGCCCTGTGCCGAAACCCTGGGACTGATCTCTGATGCCAAGCCTAAAGTCTCAGTCAATGCCCCCGTCGGTACCATTGGGGTGCTGAACACTGTGGATGCCAAATAAACCTGGCGCTGAACCCAAGGCGGTACCACCAGTGGCACCGCCGATGCCGCAGGCTTCCACGCCAGTGCAGACGCATCCTCCGGTCTGCATACCAGCACCGTGGAAGAAAACCAACTCAATGCGGACTGCGGCACCGGAAGCCCAGTCAGCGCAGGGAGTGGCTCCCCAACCCACCCAACACCACCTAGCCTGTTGCCGGCACCGCAATCCGGCACTGGGGACTGCTCTCCCAACCCGGTGCCATCCAGCCCAGCTTTGGTACCGCATTAAGCAGAGGACTGCTCTCCGGTCTCCTCACCACGTTCCTCCCAAGACATGTCAGTGCATGCTCCCAAGCCTCGGGGGCTCCTTCCCATGGATCAGCATTGACTTCGCCTCCAGCCTCGGTACGCTCTTCTCTCAAGATGGTAATAAGGGTAGGAGAACATTTGGGGAAACGGCGCCATAAGCGCTCCCCTTCGCCCGCGCCTCATCGCAAGCACAGATCCTCGGGCTCGCCTGAACCAATGGGGCCCTCCCCTTCGGGTACCATACTGCAACCTAGCTGAGGCCGCCCCTCTCCGTGCCATCTGGAGGCCAGAGCATCTTTTAATGACTGGTCACAAGACTGGCTGGACATGGCCGCCGATGATACTTTAGCCTCACAGCACCGCCCCATCCGGTCCCCCTCACAGACCATGGATTAGGACTTCTTGGATGTAGAACCCGCTCCACACATTGGAGTTGATCGCAGGCCCATTCTTCCTCTTCACCCAGCGAACACACCTTTGAGAGACCGATTGACTGTAACAAGGACTCTTGTGCCCACCAGGAGTTGCTATGCCATATGGCAGCCAACCTGAACCTGGAGCTCAGGATCGTCCAAAAGGAGGTGAATCCCCTCTTTGACGTCAACCGGAAGGCTCCACCTGCTAAGGTGTCTGTACCTCTCCATGAAGGGATATACAGCATCGTCAAGGCATGCTGGCAAACCCCATCCTCAATCCCGCCAGTATCCAGGGTCGCGGACCGCAAGTACCACGTCCCTGAGGACAAATTCTCCTTCCTGTTCCAGCACCCCACTCCAGGGTCGCTGGCCATTGACACCGTGAACCAGAAAGAGAGGCAAGGTCAACTGGGTTCCACCTCTAAGAATAAGGAGGTGAGGAAACTCGACCTGCTTGGCAGGAAGGTTTACTCAACAGCAGCCCTTCAGCTGCGCATAGCAAACCATTTGGCCCTTATGACAAGGTATATCTTTAACCTCTGGAACACCATGCAAGGCTTCCGTGACTTTATCCGCAAGGATCGTCTTAGAGACTTCGACACGATGCTTGAAGAAGGGGAAATGGCATCCAGAGACACTCTGATGGCCGTCTGGGACGCTGTGGACACAGCTGTCCATACGATGGCATCGGCTGTAGTAATGTGTCGTTCAGCCTGGCTACCAGGCTCGGGCCTACCTCCACAGCTGCAGCTCACTATTCAGGACCTCCCATTTGAGGGCCCTGACCTCTTCGCTGAGTCCATGGATGCGAAGCTCCATGGCATGAAAGACTCGAGGGCCATGCTCTGGTCACTGGGAATTTACACCCCGCAACCTAACAGACACTTTCTAAGACCCCATCAATCCTCCAACAACAACTTCAGCAGTTAAAACAACAGATCCAACTGCAGAGTACTTTCCCAAGGTCCCTCCCATTTCCCAGCGCCACCTTGGGGACATGGACAGGGACAAGGTCCGTTCAGGGAAGAGTGAGAAGTCCCATGTTCCCCAATCGAGTAGGCATGGGCAGGCCTCTGAATGCTTGTCAGGGAAGAAACAGAGCTTTTGATGGTTACCATATGGCCAACAAACCCATGAATCGACCGGTCCCCAGCCACTTACACCACTTCACATACCACTGGGCCAACATCACATCTGACTGGTGGGTCCTCGAGATGGTCACAGAGGGGTATCATACTCAGTTTCTTTCGATTCCTTGGGACAGAAAACTGCCCCCTCATTCATCCCTTGGAAACCAGGAACTGTCCTACCTTCTCGAGATTGAATGCTAGAAACTCCTCTCCCTCGGAGCCATAGAAAAGGTTCCCATGCGGAAGTGGGGAAAAGGATTTTACTCCTGATACTTCCTGGTCCCAAAATCTAACAGGGACCTTTAACCCATTCTAGATTTCAGAGCCTTAAACAAACACATAAGGAGAATAAAGTTCCGCATGGTTTCCCTATCAGAAATCCTTCCGTCTCAGTCTCCCGGGCATTGGTTCTCGGCCCTCGATCTGAAAGACGCCTACTTGCACATAGCCATAAGGCCTCGCCACAGGCAGTTCCTAAGGTTCATGGTGGCGAACTACCACTTTCAGTTCACCTCTCACCCTTTCAGGCTCTCCCTGGCCCCCAGGGTGTTCACGAAGTGCATGGCACCAGTCATGGCATACTTGCGCAGACGAGGCATAAGAATTTATCCCTATCTAGACGACTGGTTAATAGTCAGGAAATCAAGCTCCCAAGTAGAGCCCCATGTCAAAGAAGTAGTGAGGCTCTGCGACTATCTGGTCCTCCATATAAACCAAGAGAAGTCAAAGCTCCACCTGTCCCAAAACACAGAGTTCATAGGGGTGCGTCTAGATGCTGCAAGGGGTTAGCATTCCTAGCCTGCTCCAGATTTCAGTCCATTTGTACCATCATTTCAGAGCTGCAAACGTCCCCTGTGACCATGGCCCAACGGTGCCTGCAGCTCCTCAGTCACATGGCAGCCTCCACCTCAGTGATCCAGATGGCACGCCTGAGGATGCGGCCTTTCCAAATCTGGCTTTCCACGGTGTTCCACATATGGAGGGACTCCCTGAACAAGGTACTGTCTGTTCCCCAGGATACTCTGGGGACACTTCAGGTTTAAAGGAATCCCCGCTTTGCCATGGGGGGGCATTCCCTTCAAAGACCTCAGGCCCTCACTGACCTTAATAACGGACGCCTCAAACACAGGGTGGGGGGCCCACATCTCTGGGGGGTCTCTCCACTCAGGGGCTCTGGTCCCACGCCGATGGCCCTCTCCACATAAAAATGAAGGAACTAAGGGCCATCAGGCTAGCCAGCTTGACCTTCCTAGACAAGATATGAGGCAGGTCAGTCCAGATCCTCACTGACAATACCACAGCCGTGTTCTATATGAACCGGCAAGGGGGGTCTGTTCTACACCACTTTGCAAGGAGGCATGCAAACTCTGGGAATTGGCCATACAACACCCCTTTCTCTCAGTGGCTTCCCACTTACCCAGGGTGGACAATGGGCTGGCGGATTCTCTAAGCAGAAAACTGCTAGTGAACCACGAGTGGTCCCTTCACGACAAGGTGTTCTCCTTCCTGGTAGACAAATGGGGTCTCCCCCAGATAGACTTGTTTGCAACATGACAGAATGATAAATGCCCCCAGTTCTGCTCCCTCAGGGGCCGGAAGGAGGGGTCCCTCACCAGTGCCTTCCTCACTAAGTGGTCAGAGCCCCTGATGTATGCCTTCCCGCTGGTTCCCCTGATACAGAGGGTGCTCCTGAAAATCGACAGGGATGGAGCAAACATAATATCAATAGCTCCACACTGGCCCAGACAGCACTGGTTCCCACTCCTGCAGGACATCTCCATACAAATCCCACTCTGCCTCCCACCGTGGGTGGATCTCCTGATGCAGGACTCGGGGTGCCTTTGGCAGCCAGACCTGGGCTGCCTACACCTGATGGCCTGGATGCTCTCTGGCTCAGTGGGCAGGAGAGGCTTTGTTCAGACAGGGTTAAGAAGGCCCTGGTTGGCAGCAGAAGACCATCCACCAGGTCCACGTACACAGCCAAATGGAAGCGATTCTCCGTTTGGGCCTGGGACACGCGTGTAGACCCTATATCAGCCCTGATTCACCTGATCCTTGACTATCTGCTAGATCTAAAGGAATAAGGCCTCTCTCCTTCCTCACTGAGAGTCCATTTAGTGGCAATCTCTGCTCTCCACGAGAGTGTAGATAGGCAGTCAGTTTTCTCCCATCCCACCTCCGTCAGATTCCTAAAAGGGGTGGATAGACTTTTTCCCCAACCTAGTAAGTCCACCCCACCTTGGGACCTGAATATCGTCCTCCGGACAATGACAGAGCCGCTCTACGAACCCTTGGACACAGCCACCCTCCTGGTCTTGTCCTGGAAGGTGGCCTTCTTAGTAACAATCACCTCTGCCAGAAGGGTTTCAGAGTTAAAAGCCTTCTCCTCGGAACCCCCATACATGAGGTTCTAGCCAGATAAGGTGGTTTTGCATCACCACCCATCCTTCCTCCCTAAGGTGGCCACCCCTTTCCACCTTAACCAAGGAATTTGCTTGCCAGTTTTTTACCCAGATCTCTAGGTTATGCAGAACCAGAGGAAGTGGCACACACTGGACATCAGGAGAGCACTCCTAACTTACATCAAGCGCACCCAGCCGTTTCGCAAGACCCCCCAGCTGTTTGTAGTGGTCGCCGAATGTAAGAGAGGTTTACCAGTATCCTCTCAGTGTATCTCTAAATGGATTGTGAACTGTATCAAGGACTGCTACGGAAGATCAAAAACACCCCTTCCTGGAACCGTTAGAGCCCACTCTACCAGGGTGTAGGCGTCCTCTAAGGCCTTCCTCACCAAGGTCCCAATCTCAGAGATCTGCAGGGCCGCTGCGTGGTCGCCGATTCATACCTTCATGAAGCGCTATGCTATCGCCCAGCAGGCTAGAGATGATGCCGCTCTGGGCAGAGCTGTACTCAGTGTAGGTAGACTGTAACTCCTCCCACCATCCAAGGGTCCAGCTAGCAGTCACCTGTAACTGAATGATGTGAGCAGCGCTCGAAGGAGAATGGTGGGTTACTTACCAGTAACCATCCTTCTTCGAGATGGGCTGCTCACATACATTCAGGCCCCTCCCACCACCCCCGCTAACAGAATTGGCGAAGGTATATGGGACTAGGAGGGTCAGGGTCACGGTCACCTATATAGCTGTGGTCGCGGTGTGGAGGGGGCGTTGGCCGCGTGCCCTGACCTGACAGGCTAAGGCTGAAGACTTTCCAAGCTACCGTGTGCTGTGGCACATAGACACCTGTAATTGAATGTATGTGAGCAGCCCATCTCGAAGAAGGACAGTAACTGGTAAGTAATCAACTGTTCGTGTTGCTCTTCTCAGGCCTTTCTCCAATTTGCCCACATCCTTCCTGAAATAAGGCCACCCAGAACTGGACACAATACTCCAACTGAGGGCTAATCAGAGTAGAGTAGAGCAGAAGAAATACTTCTCATATCTTACTTACAATACTCCTGTTAATACATCCCAGAATGGTGTTTGCTTTTTTTGCAGCAGCGTTACACCATTGACTCATCTTTAGCTTGTGGTTCACTATGACACTCAGGTCCCTTTCCGCAGTACTCCTTCCTAGGCAGCTATTGCCCATTTTGTGTAAGTGCAATGGATTGTTCTTCCCTAAATGGAGTACTTTGCACTTGTCTTGATTGAATTTCATTCTGTTTACCTCAGACCATTTCACCAGCTTATACAAATAATTTGGAATTGTGATCCTATCCTCCAAAGTACTTGCAACCCCTCCCAGCTTGGTATTATCGGCAAACTTTGTAAGTGTACTCTCTCTGTCATCAGCCAAATGCAAATATTGAACAGAACCAGACCCAGAACTGACCCCTGCAGTACTCTGCTTGTTATGGACTTCAGGCATGACTGTGAACTGTTGATAACCACTCTCTGGGAGCGTCTATCCAACCAGTTTTTCAACCGTCTTATAGTAGCTCCATACAGGCTGTACTTTCCAGGTTTGTTAATAAGAAAGTGATGTGAGACTGTACCAAAAGCCTTACTAAAGTCTAGATACACCACATCTACAACTTCTCTGCTATCCACAAGCCTTGTTACCCCATCACAGAAATCTATCAAGCTGGTTTGACATGATTTGTTCTTCACACATCCATGCTATCACTTAGTACCTTATTCTCTTCTAGATGCTTGCTAATGGATTCCTTAATTATTTGCCCCCTTATTTTTCCTGGTACAGAGGTTAAGCTGACTGGTCTATAATTCCCTGGGTTGCCCTTATTTCCCTTTTTATAGATAGGCATTATATTTGCTCTTTTCCAGTCCTCTGGGACCTCTAGAGTCTTCCATGATTTTTCAAAATGATAGCCAGTGGCTCAGATATCTCCTGAGCCAGCTCCTTGAGTATTCTAAGGTGCTGGTGACTTGAAGACATCTAACTTCTCTAGGTAATTTTTAACCTCTTCTTTCCCTATTTTAGCTTCTGATTCTGTCCCTTTTTTACTACCCTCCCCTACGTCTGGCATCCAGTCACCACCACCCTTCTCGGTGAAGACCAAAATGAAGAAATCATTTAGTTCCTCTGCCATTTCCACATTTTCTGTTATTGTTTTTCCTCTTTGTTGAGTAATGGACCAATGCTGCCCTCAGTCTTTCTCTTATTTTAATGTATTTTAATTTTTTTTTGTTATCTTTTTTGCCTTCAGCTAGTTTGATCTCAGTTTGTGCCTTGGCTTTTCTGATTTTTCCCCTACATAACCGTGTTATTTGCTTATAGTCATCCTTTGTGATTTGTTCAAGTTTCCACTTTTTGTAGGACTCTTTCTTCATTTTTAGAGGATTGAAAATCTCCTGGTTGAGCCAGGGTGGTCTCTTGCCAGACTTCCTATCCTTCCTGCACATTGAAATAGTTTGTTCTTGTGCCCTTAATACTGTCTCTTTGAAAACCTGTCAACTGCCTCAGCTGTTTTTCCTCTTAGACATGTTTCCCATGGGATCCTACCTACCAACTCCTTAAGTGCGCTGAAGTCTGCCTTCTTGAAATCCATTGTCTTTATTTTGGTGTTCTCTCCTACCATGCTATAGAATCATGAACTCTACCATTTCATGATCACTTTCACCTAAGTGACCTTTCACTTTCAAATTCTCAGCCACTTCCTCTTTGTCAAAATTGAGTCAAGAACAGATTCTCCCCTAGTAGCTTTCTTCACCTTTTGAAATAAAAAATTGTCTCCAATACATTCCAAGAACTTGTTGGATAATCTGTGACTTGCACTATTATTTTCTGAACAGATGTCCGCATAGTTGAAGTCCCCTATCACCACCACATCCTGTGCTTTGGATGATTTTGTTAATTGTTGAAAGCAAGACTCATCCACCTCTTTGTCCTGGTTAGATGGCCTATAGTAGACCCCCTACCATGACATCACCCTTGTTTTAACTCCTTTTATTTTTATCCAGAGACTTTCAACATGTCTGTCTCCCATTTCCATCTCCACCTCAGACCAAGTATGCACATTTTAATATACAAGGCAACACCACCTCCCTTCTTCCTCTGCCTAGCCTTCCTAAGCAAGCTATACTCTGCTATGTTAATACTCTGATCATGCGTATTATCCCACCATGTCTCTGTGTTGACAACCCTGTCATGTGCTTTCCTTCCTCCCAGCCAGGATGGACCTGCTCTAAGGACGATACGAGTGAAAGGAAGGAAATATTAAAGGGAATTCTTGTTTCAGGATTTAAGAACCTCAGGCAAAAGGAAACTGACCCATATACTTCGGGGTTGGGGGAAGTAGCTGGGGAGGCTGGCATTTGTGGGGCAGTAGCTGGGGTGCAGAAGGGGGGCCCACCCAAGTAGGAAAGAGGCCCACCTGATTAGGAGGGTTCTGGGGCCCACCAAATTATATTTTAACTCCTGGTCATGGACCTCAGGCACTGGGTTGTTGCACCCCCTGCTGCTGCCCAAAGACTGGAATGCATTGCTCCACATGTAATTGTTGGGTCGCAGGCATAAATGATGTTTTTCAACTGGGTCCTGAGAAAAGAAGTTTGAAAACCACTGCCTTACACTCTGAATCCTGTGTCTCCATCAGCTTCTCTGTAGGAGCTGGGATTTAAATTTTTTTTTTTTTTTGAGGCACTGGAGAAGGGCCATTAAATGAATTCTAACCCACTTGAAGGTTACACCATCTTTCTTTCCCCCTTTTTATATTAAAAGTCTCTTTTTTACACTGTCTGTGTTTGGGCACCTCTAGAGGCTATACTCCTCTCCCAAGCACAGAGACTGAGCCCTAGTCAACACCTGGGGCTTTTTTGGTGGCAGTTGTCCACAGTTTGTGCAAGTAACGTAAAATTCCTTGTGTAAACAGCAGTTACTTTCTTAGCCGCTGTTACACATTAGGAGAAAGCTGACTGCTAATCGCTTGTGGTTGGCTCTCCCCTATGGCCCCTGACCCCCAGGACTTCTGGGAGTGGCTAGGCAGCGATCTGCTCCCGAAAGCCCAAACCGACAGCAGCGAATTTGCCTCCAGTGCCATAACACTTTGTTTTCCTGCCTGGGGCTCATTCCAATCAGAACGAGCTCCTTGCCATTAGTAGTGCTTGAAGCCAGCACTGCGAAACCCGCCCTTTGATAGAGCAGCTCTTTGAACCACTCTGGTGCGCCCTGGGCAGAGCCCCACTGGCCTTGCAGTTTGCCGCCATCACTATAGACATACCCTGAATGTAAAAGAGACTTGGGGAAAGGCTGCAAGGCTAGACTTCAGGCACAACCTTTGTGGCTACCGATTCTGAATGGCAGCGGGGTAACAATTAGTACTAGCGGGTAAATTAAAAGGCCAGTTATTGAACAACTACACAAGTGAGTTCAGTAGCCATCTTGGGCAGCACCTTTTATTCCAATCCTTGCCTTTCTCCAAGTCAGCTTTGCTAAAGGACCCTGAATGGCTGGGCTCGGTTCTTCCCAGCTGCAACATCGTGGCTGTGGCTTTACCCGGGGGAAGGAGTAGGACTACCAGATACCAAAGCCTGGAAAGGAGGCCAGGGAGCTATGAAAAGGAGGACATTGGCGGACAAATGGAGTATTAATGCAACAGTCTTCTGTTTTTAGGGGCCCTTGGAAGGCTTTCCCCTACAAATAAGGCATGCCAGCCTACTTGAAGCCCTATCGGTAAAAGCCAGACAAAAGCCTGTATTTTTAAAACGCCGCCCGACGGCGGACATGAAGGTACAAGTGTCCTCCTTCTGCCTGACGGCTGGTAACCCTAGGAAGGAGGGGATCTCCTAGCCACGGCAGGAGGAGGCCGCCCTGCGCCTGAGCCTCCCTCCCCGCGCCGCTGTGAGGAAGCAGATTAGGGCCAGGCCCGGCTTTGGCGCGCGCGCTCCGCCGTGACGGAACCGCAGCCGCCTTAACAACCAATAAGAGCGGTGCCCGGCGCTGAGGGGAGGCTCCCGGCCGGGGCCGGGGCCGGGGCCGGAGCGGGGCGAGAGGCAGCTGGGGCCGCGGGCTAAATGCGCCAGAGGCGGGGCGGGCGCCCCAGGCCAGGCAGCGCGCCATGGCTTTCACCCGGAAGAGGCGGCAGGAGCAGCTGCTCTGCTCCAAGGAGAGGTGGGTTTCCCGCCCGGCGGGGCCGGCTTCTCCCGCGCGGGGGGTCGGGCCTCGGCCCCGGCCTGCCCCGCCAAGGGAGAGGGGGCGGCTTGGGGCAGCGCTGCCCCCGTCCCCAGGGGAGTGGTGCCGATTTGGGCGGTGGTGAAGTTGAGCCCCGCACCCACCCTGTATGTGGGGGGTGGAATTGGGTAGTGGGGGTGCTCCCCCCCATCGTGTGTGTGTGTGGGGGGGATATTTGCGCAGTGGTGATGTTGAACTTGCCCCCATCCCCCAAGGGGAGGGGAGCCGATTTGGGCAATGGTGACATCGTCCCCCAGCCGGCAAAAGGTGGAAGTGGGTAATTTTGGGCAGTGGCGATGCTTCCCCCATCTCCCAAGGGGGGCAGATTTGGGAAATGGTGGTGTTACTTCCCATCCCCTGCACGGGATGGGAGGAGGGGGATTTGGGCAGTGGTGATGCGCACCCTCATCCCCAAAAGGTTGGGGGCAGATTTGGGGTGTGCTGACAGTTGGTTTGCACAATCTGGGGGTGACTTGTATGGCACTGTGCATGCCAGAGCACGACTTCCTGTTCCCCGTCTGTCGCGCTCTCTCACACAGGCGCTTGTTGGGCCTGCAAGCAGGTGTTCGGGACATCTGTAAGCAGACGATAAAAGATCCGTTTGTCATTATGTTTGTGGCATTGGGGTGAAGTGGTAACATAGATACTACTCGAAGCACCTTTGGTTAATAGGGAAAACCAGATTGGGTAGGTGTGGGTCACACCTAGGGTCACCAGATGTCAGGCAAAAGGAGGACGTGTCCTCCTTTTACCTTCACCTCCTCTGTCTGGCAGGCATTTTAAAATGCATGATTTTGTCTGGCTTTTTACTTACAGGGGTTAAAGTATGCTGGAACGCCATGGAAGATCTTATTTTTAGGGGAAAGCGTTCCAGGGCCCCCTAAAAGCAAAAGAATATTAACTCTCCATTTTCTCCATGTGTCCTCCAATGTCGTCCTCCTCGTACTTCCCTGTCCTCCTTTACAGGCTTTGGTATGTGGTAGCCCTAGTCACACCTACTGGTAATTACTAAAAAACCTGAGGAGTCCAGTGGCGCTTAAAGAGTAACAAATTTATTTATTGCATGAGATTTCATAGGAGAAAATCCTACTCCGTCAGATGATTTTTAGAAGATGGGGGTGGAGCTTAAAGAGTAAGCTCCCCCATTTTCTAAGTGTCTGACAAAGTGGTATTTTTCCCCCACAAAAGCTCATGTGATAAATAAATTTGTTAGTTTTTAAGTGCCACAGGACTCCTCATTTGTTTTGCTGAACTAGACTAACATGGCTACCCCTTTGGAACCTAATTACTATTAACTGATGGCGGGAGGCGGACATATTGTAGCCTTAACTGAAATTGGAAAAGTCTTTAAAAAGAAAGAGAGTTGATCTGCCTTAAGATACACATTAAAATAGTAGCCGTGACAATTGTGTTCTCAATAGCTTAAAATATTGCAGGCATCGTTTTGCACATATAGTACAGTGCTAAATATTTGGGTTTTTATTTTAAAATCAATGTTTAATTCACAGACTCTTATGTCTCTTACACATCAGTGGGCTAGGACCTATTTTATTTGGCTTGTCTGCCTCTGGATTGGCACTTAGAAGATTTTTAGGGGGTTTTTTGTTTTTGTTTTTAATTTTAGAGCATGCGATGATAACAATTGAATTGTTAGGATGATTAGAACTAAAAGTAAAGCAAACAAGGAATCTGGTGACACTTAAAGACTAACAAATCTATTTATTGCATGATTTTTTGTGGGAGGAAATTCTACTTTGTCAGACCCTTGAAGAAGGCAAAGTTGCAGAATGGGAGCAAAATCAATGCATGGAAGTGTAAGTCATAGGGGCTGGTCAGACTGTAACAGCAAACGAAAGAGGTTAAGATTAATCAGTGGAGTACATAATTAGCAGGGAGGACGGTGGGGGTCAAGGTATGCAAAATGTCTAGTGAAGTGGGATTTTCTCCCACAGAAGCTTATGTGATGAATAAATTTCTTAGACTTTTAAGTGCCGTAGCTGTCATTATTTGTTTTAAGGTCAGCAAAATTACCCGTGGTAATGGGAAAAGAACCCATTGTTTTTATTCAGTCCTGAGTTCACAGTGTCAAATTTGCATGTGAATTCCAATTCTGCAGTTTCTCTTTGAAGTTTCAATTTGTTATTCATTAGCTTGAGCACAGTTATTAACAAATCATCAGTGGAGTGAGCAGGGAGATTGAAGTGGTCCCTTATTGGCTTTCGAATGTTGTAATTTCTTATGTCTTTGTCAAGCATCTGACAAAGTGGGATTTTTCTCCCACGAAAGCTTATGCGATAAATAAATTTGTTAGTCTTGAAAAGTACCACAGGACTCCTTGTTCGTTTTGCTGGACTAAACTAACACAGCTACCCTTTTGGAACTTATGTGACTGGGCGCCTATGTTTCTGTTTGGAAGGCTGCTGAGAAAGAGCTCTGCAATGTGATTTCCTTCCATTTGAGTATCTATAGTGCCCATAGCAATAGGAATGGAATAGTAAGTTAATCAAGGGAGTGACCATTTTACAAATGCTGTTCTCTTCGCTATTGGATGCTTTTCACTCTTCATCCTTGGCAAGGAAACCAGCATGAAGATGAAGCAGACTGACTGGCTGATTAGCCAATGGCCAGTGGAAAAGAGGCATCAGGATAAAATTAGTAAAGCATTCTATGTTGAATTATTTCTATATTTAATAATCTTTTAAATAAAAATGTAATTTCTTTGCCGCTCTGCTTTTGGGGTAGTATAATATGTTGACACAAGGGAAGAGTTTGATTACTAGGAATATATGACCTTGCTAGTGAAATGTATAAAGCTTGTGGGGAGAGGGGAGAACTTGTTTGAGTAGAAGGAGGCAGAAAAGAAGAAGAATCATTAAAGCTCAGATGCAGTAAAAGCAGTTTCTAGAGAGGGAAAGAAATATTTCAGTTATTTTCCACCAGATTTCTGATTTCATGGAAGAATTGTTTTCTTTTGTTTGAGTGGAGAACTTTTAAACTGGGAGGGAGGGGAACCCAACAGCCATGATGAAATCAGGAGTGAGAAAATGTTGTGGTGGCTTATGGAAAAGGTGATGGACCCAGCAACAAAACTAGGTCTATGTGCAGATTTGTGTCTGATTCACTGTTCGCTGTTTGTGAATTGTCATCACTACTTCTTCCCAGAGGTTTCCTCAGTCACTGAAATCTGAGTGTTTTACACTCAAGTATAGTCTCACAATTTATAGCCTACTAATGTTTCTAATTTCAGCGTTAAAGAAACATTGATTTCTGTCATAATTAGTATTTAAAACTCCTCGCAGGTTAATATCTGTAAATTTCAGTTTCATGCTGCTTGCCCATTTTCAGTCATTAAGGGAAATCAGAATTCCCTCATGCTAGTGACTCATCTGGCTTGACACAGTTAGGGATGTCTGTCTCAGCTGATGGTACTAAAGATGCGTCCTGCATCCTTTGACGGCCTGCTTCAATGAACCAGATACTCATTTTGCAGCTGGGTGAACTGGAGATAGTGAGACTTGAACCTACAACCATCAGAACCGTATAGCACAGTGGTTCACTACCTGTGGCCCCAAAAGTGGCCTTCAGGGGCTTTCAAAGTGGCCTGCTGCTCCTGTCCCGCTAGCTGCAGAAGGGACTGTGCAGCCAAAGGACAAAAGTTCAGCACTCCCCTCCCTGTGCCTGTAGCAGGGTGCCCAACAAAGCACTCTGTCTGGACACCTAGGTGTTGGGGTCTCTGCTGGGGCCAGAGGGAGGGGAGTGCTGATCTTTCATCTTCCTGTTTGCAGAAGGGAGCCACTGCTTAGGGACTCAGGTGGTGCACACAAGGCTACAGGATCATGTGCTATTTCCCCCCTGCAACCAGAGGACTGGAGAGCTTGCCTCCTTACTGATCTTTCATTTAACTAGAGGGGGTGACTGACTGCTGGAGGAGATTGGTGACCCTTCAGGGTAGTAAAAATTTTATCTGTGGCCCTCTAGCCAAAAAGGTTTGGAACCACTGGTGTATCATGTTAAATAATATCATACCTTTGGAACCCAAATAGATGCTCCTCCCTTAGTGTATTGGGTTTGTTCCCTTTTTTTATGACAAAGGAGACTTGAAAATATTTAGTGTTTTTTCTGCACCATTTCTTTTTTAAAAATGTCAGTAATATAAAGTCTTGACATCCTCTTTTTTTTCTAGACTCCTTCCCTAATGGATATAAAAATGGTTTGGGAACTTTTTCATCTCTTATATTTGCCTGTTGGGTAACTGTTAAGGGACACAACTTTTGTTCAGATGCCTAATCCTCAGTGTTGTAAGTAGATAACCGAAAAAGATATAATTTTTTTCATTTCATTTGCTTTGTGTATTTGACAATTTGTTCATAGTAGGTTTTATTGTTCTGCTGTTGCTGGCTTTTCCCACAGCAATTGACTGAGGCAGACACAGTGTCTCAAACAACATTGATTAAGCTGACTAGGTTACAAGTTAGTTGTATCCCTTTAAAGAGATGACAGTGAAAGTAAAACAAAGTTTTAAATAGTGTCAGTAAAAGTCATTCCCCTTTCAATTAATAAGGTTTAACATTCTTAGTATCGGATTTTATAAAGCTCCTACTTCTCCAGGTGTCTACAGTTTCCCAGAAAAACAGGACAAGACCAAAATTTCTTGTGTGTCTTGAACTGAGCAAATAGAAAAGCAAGGCTTCTTAATTGTTTGTTGTTTTCTGTTTCCTGTTTTATTTAATACAAATGCCAAAAAAGGGCAAAAAACCCAGTATGTCTTTTTTTCCTTTGCAGGCTATCTTTAATAGATTTGGAACATAAATATCCCTTTCAGATGGGTAGACATCAGTCCTCTTTTCTTAGACACTTATCTCCCACTTGCTATGTAAGAAAGTTACTTGAGAGACGTATTGTGTTACTTGAGAGATGTACTAATTGACTTATACCAAGATCTTCTGTTTCGTACACATTAACAATGTTTTCTATTTGAAAGAAATAAAATTAAACATCTAAGAAGTACACTATTTTAGTTACAAAATTTACAAGTAAAATAGTATGATTTTGTTTCCTGTAAAATCATGGTAGTGTTTATGGGTTGAGTTCTCTATGCTCCTGGCTATAGCATGCGCACATGGGGGTTGGACTAACTCATTGATCTGATGCCTGATATGGAGAATTTTATAAATAGATCTCTTTCTAATGGTTCACAATTTGCATGTGACTCTGCTTCCTGTTCAGGAAGCTTATTTGTTTCTGCATTCGTGTGTGTAAAGTATTGTCAGTATACAGGCTCTGCAGGTGAATCCTGAGCAAAACTCATTGTTTGTCTTTTTTTTTTTTTTCCTAAGCTAATAGCCTTGTCTTATCCTCTTTGGTGTGAAATATCCGAATCAAAAAGCTTATTGAGGGCTCACATTTCTATAAATAAGTTTCACTTTTTTTAATGGAATTCATAGTGTCTAAAGCAGGGTGCCCAACCTTTTTGGGTGAGGGGCCACATTACAATTCTTTTCTCACCTTTTTGGGTGAGGGGCCAGTGAGAAAATTTTTGATAGATAAGACCTAGATAAGATATACAAATTGATCTTTATTAATAAACTTTAATAAAATAATGATTAGTGTGATATTTGGCATTGCTTTTGCTTGCACAAATTGTCAGTGTCTGTCTGCACACTTGATGTAGCAATATGGAGTATTCCAGATAGCCCTGGCCAGCCCCAGCTTCCAGGCTCTTGGAGCAGTACTCAGCAGGCTGGATAAAAGCCTTTGACGGGCCGGATTCTGGCCCCCTGGCCACGTGTTGGACAAGCCTGGTCTAAAGTTTTAATAACAGGCCAAGTTTTAGTTTAGAAATAGCCTGATGTTTCCAGCCATTGCAAATTTTACTGATGTTCTGATGCTATAAGCTATTCTACAGATGGAAGTCTGATAACTTCAGAGGGATAATGGTGAAACTTCAAATTTGCAGGTGTATATTAGTCAGATGAATTCCTCAGTAAGTGCCCTCTCTACTAGAAGCTGAGTCTGGTAATGATAGAAATGGTCTTTTCACTAAGGCACTGAACTTGGCATTCTGGCTTTTATGTTTATCTCTTGTTTGTAGGTTGACCAACAGGTTCCCGAGATACAGATGGTGGGGGGGGGGGGAGCAGCTTTTCTCAAAGATGACATACACTAGTAGCATCTACTGGTAACTTTTTTTTTTAAATGAATATTATTTGAAAAAGAGCTTGGTTCTCTACTTCAGTGTATGCGAAGCAGTTCTGAGGCTTACGTAGCCGCAGCACATGTGCAGAGAGAAAGGCTAGCTATTTGGGAAACTGTCACAGCACCACAAGACCTGTGGATGACGGGGATAGGGTTATGGTCGTTGCATCCGAGCACCATCCCAGGTATTGTAAGCTTGAATTCAAAGCAGATCAGAAATCTGAACTGAAGAAAGCAGACACAGTGCTCCAAGTTGCCTCTATCAAAGCGCAGTTCTTATTTTGGAGAAATGCAATTTGAGTCCAGCAGAATATGCTGAAACTTCTTTTTTTTTAAATTAATTAATAATGTAAGAAAATGCTGGTGGGGGAGGGGATTAGATGAGAGAGAGAAGGTGGAAATGGAGGGAGAAATTGTGGGATAGGTACTAATGGAAGGCAAAAGGAAAAGGAAGAGGGACATGGAAGTAAGTGACAGGAGGACTGGGAGAAAATAGAGGCAAGGGTATATGTCAGCGCCACATTTCTCTCCCATATGTGTGCCAAGATCCAGAGACCCCCAGCCCAGTTGCAGGGCAGTGACCTGCTTCACTCTATGTGAACCAGGTTGTGGAGGGGGTAGCCTGTCTGGGTCTGAGTCTTTCTCCCTACCCCTTTGTGTGGACTTCAGCCTGGGAGTCCCTATCCTTTGGAGCCCAGCTCTGCCTTGCAAAGAGAATAAATTACACATGTGAACATTCCCAAACGAGGAGGCATTATTAGGTGTTGTGTGGCACTTTAAGACTAACAGATTTATTTTTTGCATGAGCTTTCGTGGGAAAAGATCCCACTTCCTCAGATGCTTCGAAGATGGGCTCATGCAAAAAATAAATCTGTTAGTCTTAAAGTGCCACACAACTGCTTGTTGTTTTTTTTTACTGGACTAGACTAGACTGACACGGCTGTCCCTTTTGAAATTTATTAGGTGTGCAAGAGGAGACAGTAATGAAAGAGGGGTTTGGTTCTGTGGTGAGGGATGGGAGTATCAGGAAGGAGATGAATAGGAATGGGTGGTAAGGGGGGAAAGAGGGTGTGGGTGGCTCAGGACAGGGTTGGGGGAGTGGGATGAGGATGATGGAAGGGCTTGGAGAATCTGTGGGAGTTACCTGTGGAATTTGATGGTTAGTGTGGGTGCTCAGCCATGAATTCTCTTCTGCGTGTGTGTGTGCTGGGATCTAAGGACCCTATTCCTCTTTGGGTATCAGAGATCCTTTCCCTGCTCCTCCATCTGAGCTGGCTTCTGGGGTGGGAGGGACTGAAGCTAACAGATTTAAACATCTGAAATCCAGAAAATGAATAGTGAAGATACCTGTCATCCCTAAGTCGAGGATCTTGACCAGGGTGTGGCGGAAGGACGGACTTGATGGATCCAGGGCATGTCTGGAGAAGCCAATGTGAAATAGGGGAAGGAGTTCCAGTTGGTGGTTGGTAGCAGGACTGAGTGGCCCAGCTTGGTGTGTAACTTGGATTAGGAGAGACAGCAAGGGGACCAACTTACTACATGTTAATGGCGTCTATCATGCTAAGTAATGACTCGATTGGGTGAAAAGGGGCAGAGGAGTTGGAAAGGGCTGGGGCGGGGACTACATGTTGTGGAGAATGGTGGGATAGTGGTGGAAAAGGCAAGAAGCAAGCCAGTGTTCTTGCACACACTTGGTGTGAGGACATTTCTTCCTCAGGTTTGCTGGGTTGTAGCAGTACTTTCTTGCAATGTTCAAGGCTAAACAGCAGTCTTTGTTGCCCATGGACAGGTGCTTAAACAATTTTCAGTATGAGAGTCTTAGCATCTCAAGAAAGTGTGTGTGTGTGTGTGGTTTTTTAATTTCTTCTTCAGAAATTATCTTCCACTTAGTCTCCGCATTGATTTTCCAGGTATCTTAATAAATCAATTCATTAATTTAATGACACAGTACTGAAAACAGAGCTATGAAATGAAGCCTGTTCAAGCAAAGCAGTATTGACTGTGCTTAGGGGACTACAGAAAGTGCCTTTATGTCAGTGTTTCCCAACCAGTGTGCCACGGCATACAGGTATGCTATCAGCTCTGAGCAGGTGTGCCACAAAATTTTTTGAAAAACTACTCAAAGAGCTCTGGATTGGCTCATTAGCTCATGAATATTCATGAACTCATTTGGAAACTATATGGTGGTGTGCCTCAAATTAATTAAAGGTAGCAAGGTGTGCCATGGCAGAGAAAGTTCTGGGAACCACTGCTTTATGTAGGCATTTTAACTTCTGCTGGCACTGTGGTATATGCAGTATTAAAACCTTAGACAGGAAATGTAAGGCTTAATCTTATGAGTAACTAAGCCCCTTTAACACCCACTGACATATATTAGAGTTGGGGGTCACACATTGCCTTGTAGGTTCAAGTTCATAAATAGAGATGATCTCTTGTGATGGGGGTGGAAAAAATTGGCTCATAGCTAGGTGCCAGCAATTTTACTTCTGGTTACCATAGGGCATGCCTCCATTATCTTTCTGCAGTGGAGCTAGGGGACAGGTTGCTAAAACAGATCACTGTGGTGACCAGAAACATACATTTGATGAGACTTGTCTTATGAACATGTTGCATAATAGCAAACGCTTTTAAAGCATCAAGTTACTAGTTTCATATCCCTCCATTACCACACTGTATTCAACGTTCCAGCACATCTCATGGAAGTAACTAACAGGCAGACTGGAAATCCCCCATCTCAAGTATGATTTTTTTAAAAGCTAAACCAAACATGTATAAATAGTCTTTTTTTTTTTTTTTTTCCCCTTTTGATGTGGGATAGACTTTAACAATCTCAGTTCACCATTTCAGGGAGACATCAGTGTGAGTGAACGCACAATATTACAATGATTCCTGTTTCACAACCAGTCTGATTAAATCCAGGCAAATCCCTTTCCTTAGACTCGTATCACCTCATTTTTTAATGTACACATAGGTACTGCTGTGAACCCCTATAAGGGTTCCCCCCTATATTCAAATAATACTTTTAAATGAAGAAGTTACCTTGTGATCTTAGGTAGTCTCCGGAGTTTTGTTGGCACCTTCTGATTGCCATTAACGCCTTCTGGAGTTGTTTTTGTCGATGTAGCCCCTTTGCAGACAGTCTGCTTGCTAAATAGCTGCTCAACAAGATTTATTGAACTGAAATCTGGTTCCCTACCGTAACTATCCTGTTTTGACTAGCTTCGTCATCATATTGTAGAAACAATTCATGTGGGCCAGACTCGATGTCTGTCATAGCATTGTATTTGTTCAGCTGAGTTCTGTTACGTGGGCTGCATGCTGGTGTCGTTTTGTGTGAACTAGTAGGATAGTCACTTCCAGATCCAGAAAAAAAATTCTGTTGAGCAGCACATCTTGAGTTACCTAGCTGTACTAAGCTGATAATATTGAAAATGGAAAACCATCCTCTGGTGGTATTCTCTAGTGGATTCCATTTTTAAATTAAGTTATCTTTGCTCTTACCTTCTATTGATATAATAATACAAATAATAAATTGTTATAATTTTAATTAATAATTAACATCTTCACATTGGTCTCCTCAGAAACAGTAGATGGTAATTGTACTTATCCTACATATCCTCTCAAAATAGAGCCCCAGTGCCTCGAAAGATAGCAGGGTGAGTCAGGTAGGTATGAGAAGCTCTTTTTAGCTGACTATGTATTTTAAATGCTCAAGAAGCCCAGTATGTGAAGCCTTCCCCCTTCTTTAGTTTTCAGAGTCCAAGCTCCAACCTGAGCTGCAAATTCAAAGTGCTGTCTGTACAGCTATGTTTAGAATGCTAGTGTGAGCCCAACTAACTTGAATCTCATCACCTGGGCTTCAAGGCTCTTTCCTGTTATCTCCAGTAGATTGTGTAGATGTGCCCTTTGATCTCTTTTGAAATTTTGTTTGATTCAACAGGGTTGTCCTTTTCCTTTGTCTTCTGTTTTAAGGGTATTGTTGCCTACTTTCTCTTCCAGTCCCACATTTCTGATAAAATGTTGAATGATCCTCAAAGAAGTAATGATTAATCAGATACTCATTGTCTGATGCATTGCTATCAATGTATTTGTGAACAATTAAACTGCATAGTCATCCTACAGTTTGTGACCATATCTATGAAAAGTGTGTTCTTTTGACTTACAGGGAGGCAGCATATCTTCATTATATTATACAAGTTTTTCCTGTGATGTACTTAAAGTGAAGTTTTAGGTGCAGCTCAGTTAAGGCATTAATCCAGCAGCTGTTGAAGTCTGGGGAGGTATTTTCATTGGCTTTAGTGGGCTTTGAATCAGCTGATAATGTGTATAATACTGAGCTATTTAATATCATTGTTAACACCTGGTGTTAATTAGTAAAGTGTCTTACAGTTGCTTACACTTGGCAAATTTTGATAGCAACAGTCAATTTAAATGTTTCCAAAAAACTGACTGCTTTCTATGTTAAGAGCAATCTCAGTCATCCAAGGTTCTCTCTCATTTCTCAAAGACTCTACAGATAAGGTTCAGACACTAGTTTTCACTCGTTCCAAATAATGAAATTGAGAAGGACTGAAAAGAATTTTACCTAAAAGGAGGGGAAAACATCACCCTTTTATTTCTAATACAGAAAATACAGTAAAGGCTTTCAGAAGCATTAATTGGACTGGTGTTGCACAGTTTGCGCAAATAATCTTGACAGTGTAAATTTTAAAAACTTAACTTCTGTGGCTATACATAATGCTTCCGTTATATGTCCAATAACATCTAACCCGAAGGGGTGGTATTGCAAATATCAAATGGATTTAAGGCTATGTGGAAGAGAAAAGGCTTACTTATTTTGAAATTATTGATTGCTTCCTATTTCCTTTTGAACTTTTGCAAGTTCAGCTTCTGTGAAGTATTCTTGGTAACATTTGTTCCATGGTTTATCTTGATCAGGTTGAGCCCTATTGGCCTTTGTGGTACTCCTGGGTTCATTCTAGGCAATCGTCAGCATTGGTTTGTTGTTTTTTTTTGACCAGACTAGTAATAGAGCATAATTGATCTGCTTTATGGAGTTTTAACATTTCAGAAATGCCAAAACAGAATTGTGATATTTTTTAGGAAAACTGGTCTCCATGTCCTTAATTGTGTTACTCCTGCCCATTTGACAGTATATTTTAATAAGAACAGTGTAGAGTCTGATCCCTCGAGAAAGGGGAGTGGAGTGTCTTGAGAAACCCTCCATTTTCCTCTCTCTTTTTATTTCTAGGTTTTCACTGCTCCTTCTTAATCTGGAGGAATATTACTTTGAACAGCATACAGCTAATCATATTATAAAGAGAGACTGCAGAGATGAAAGGTAAAAAGCCATATGTGTTTTAAATTGTACTGAGTTTTTGAATATTGGATCTCAGTTTAGGTATACAAATCTTTATTCGTTTGTTTGTTTGTTTGTTTTTAAAGAAAAATCAGAGGTTCACTGAAAATCTGCTCAAAATCAGTTATTTTTGAACCGGATGAGAAACTTCAGCCCATTATTAAGGTAGATTGTGGAATCTGATCATTTGGTAGTACAATAAGTCATTTTCTCTTTAAAATGTATTTTTGAAGAAAAATATTTCTGTAACTTGCTACAGATCCCATTGAGAGACTGTATTAATATAGAAGCATTAGAAGATAATGAAGCAAATAATCCTTTCACATGGTATGTGAATTTAAGAGATTTAGATACTTTTTTGTTTTTAATATGTTGAATACTTGGATTTAAAATGCCTTTTTTGCATTTTAGGTATATACCTGGGGGGATATCTGTTGTGTCCAATCAGGTAAGAAATACATATAATACAGTCTTGCCTTATAACTCAGACCTTTTTCTTGGATTCCTTTAAGTATTTTCGAAAAACAATACTGGACACAATGAACTAGAAATTAATATACCACCTTACCTTTCTTAATGGCTTTCGTAAACAAGTTTTTTAAAAAAAGCAAACAAACCAATCCCAGTGTTCAAGTCAAACTTAGTTAAGGTTGATATGTTGAAATAACTCTTGAAAAGATGGTCTTATAAGTTAAATTTTTCCCAAAGCTTTATTGCAAATTGAATGATTACAGGATGATTATTTTTGTCACTAAAAAACCAAGCAAGGGCAGAAGACCATCTTTAATATTTCTTGATTTAGCCTTTCTATATCCTTGCAGTTTTTCTGGCTCTCCACTACCACTATTTGTCTTTTCAAAGACTAACATTGAAAACTCTGTTAAAATGTTGGACTCTATATTGCATGTGCCTTAAATTTTTCAGTAACTGGTCATGAGTATGGAAGTTAGGTTAGCATGGAATGTCTAGGATATGGTTAAACCTCATATATAAGTAATGCCTCACACTAGGCTTCATTAAAATTATAACAGACCTAAAATTTTTAAAATGAGAAAGATTTCACTGAAAAAAAATGCACAGACTTATTTCATGAAATCTTTTTTTTTTTTTTTTTTTTTTTTAAATTAACCCCATTTTTCAGCCATCTCCATTTAAAATATTCTTATGTTTGTCCACAGGTAGATTTCACAGTTGTAATCCTGTTTTTGCCCTCTTCAAAAGAAATTGTTCTGGTCCAAAATGGATTTGGGCAGGTTTTAGAGGAGTGTCTACATGGGAAATTTTTATACCAGTTATACAAGCATAACAATATCAAGTACATTTAGTTATTTTCTTTTTGGCATATAGCTTAATGTGAAAATGTCATTATGGAGTTAGGGTTCCAGGTCAACAACTTTTACAAAGAATGTACTTAATGTACAAATATCTTCAACTAGTCATGCAAACTCAATCAGGGCTCTAAAAGTGGAACTATGTTCTTTTCCTTTGTCCCTACAATATACTGCAAAAATTGTGAAGTACAAAACTGGCTAGCGCTAGCCGAATCTGCAGTCCCAGAAGGATTCCTCTCACACTACCTCAAAGCCTGCTTCTCAAAAGAAAAGGGCCAAAAAAGCATCTTTTATAATGGAAAGTGTTGGGCAAATTAAATATGTAGTGGTTAGGTGCTACAAGCTTGCCTCTAATACTGGTAAAGTATTGAGATTTTTGGATGAAAGATATGTTATACAAAGTATTTTATTCAAAGGAGAGGGAATTTAAAGTGTTTAAAACATATGTAATTGACACTCCTTGATGTCTGCCAGGCTCTGTGCAGAGGAATTTTATTAGCATGTAAGATTTAGATATTATTACATCCATGTTAATAAGAAGTTGTGGTTACAGTGAATTATAATGGAATGTGTACTGTGTAATCTCAGATAGGATTACTTTCTCTGTAAGATCAGAACTCATTGCCAGTGCATGGCTGAATAAGAAGCTTTTTGTTTTGACTCAGAATAATGGAAAACTGAAAGCTATTTAATTCAATGATAGCTGTAAAACAGGCAATAAGAGCTGTATTGTGAAGGTCATTGGAGATAGTATTGAAAAATTTCTCCTTCCGTTATGTCTGAAGAATAATAAGATGCATTAATAGTATGTGTTTAATCCTGAAAGTATCTTTTCAGTTACGCTTGTTTGGTAATGCAGCTGCTTTCAGCCTTCATGTTCTGTTTGCTCATTTAAATTTGGAATGTCTGTCTGAGAGCAATCCAGACTGTAAAATATTCATCTAACGTGCAGTAATGCAAGCAAACTGCCATGTAAGCAAATCTGAATGAGGTATTAGGCCCCAATCCTGAGATGTGAGCAGATCTCTGTGCCTGTATGGAGCTTGTTGCAGAACAGGGGCTTGCATAGCCTTTGTTTGTTTATTACTGGAGTACCTCGGAGCTCTAATCTTGAACCAGGACTCCATAGTGTATATATTGTGCAAAAAGAAAACAAAAAAATAATCACTGTCCCAAAAAGATTAAAATCTGATCATAAAATGAGAGATAATGACATGTCTGCAGACAGATAGATGGGAAGTTCAAGAAAATAGTGAATCAAAATTGGTTATTCACTGCTCTCAGAACACCAGTATTTAGCCATTTTCGGGAGGGGGGGGGCAGGCATCATTAAAAAGGAGAGTTTGAGGGAGGCTAATGAGGTGTCTTTCTGGATGTTCACACGTGGGCGTAGCTCCCTTTAAAGGGTTGTATAAGAGAAAACATAAAGGAATTTTTCTGAAAATTTAAGGTGGCCAGTAGGAGGTGACATCTTTTCAGTGCACCCATGTGGCATTGGAATCTATTAATCTTGAGACTTGATGAGCAAGGGGCCATGAAGGATACTTTGAAATATTAGTTTGATTTAAAATCTTAAGACTAATTCAGAGAAGAAGATTACAAATGTTAACTGCAAAATTTTTTAAGTAAAGGGCTGTATATCAAATATCCTTCCAACATATTTAGACTTCAGTTTTCTGTGCTTCCATTGCATTTAATCTTAACTGTTATGGTGTCTTAGCAAATAAAAATCAACTAAATCAAAAAAGATGTTTAAGAAACTAACATCTTGTTTAAACTGAATGCTTGTGCCTTTTGTAGGTGGTGATCATATTGCTGGGAAGTGATAGTCACTAGCAGAAATCCAGAAGTCACTCAAAGCAAGAGACTGCATTACTGTTTCTGTCTTACTTAATAGTAGTTGACTGCATGTGTACATAACTTGTTAAACTTGTTCTTACATCATTTTTAGTCCTTCACTGCTACTGGCATTGGAAACCTGAATGCCTTCATATGTATATAAAAATGAGTTTATTTAGCAGTATTGCTAATGAAACTGCTGTGCTATCCAGAATTTAAGTTTTTGTTACAACTAACTGCGTGAAGGGCACCATTATGCAATTTTAGTTTAAAACATTTAATAGAGCTAAGCTTCTTATTAATATTTGTTTCTCTCTCTGGTCTTTGGATATAGCTTTACAAAACAGTGATGCTGGGAAGTTGTGTTTTAAAGTTATAAATGTTATAACTTTCAGTCTTAACATGTACTGTCATTAAATAATTATTGTGTAAACCCCCACCCTCAGAATTTCTTGCAACTGTGAAATTTTAATTGATAAAAAGCTTTTCAAAATAAACACTGATGGTATGCATCAGAATTATTAAAAAAGAAATCTGGCAAGCCTAATTATATAGGATTAAAAAACAAAGCAAAATCTGCAAAGTTTAAGAATGGCTAAAAGTCCTCATGCTTTAGGGCATAAACCAATTCCTAAATGAAGAGTTTTAGGGAGAAATTTTCCCTACAAATGTTAGTGCCAGGACTAATTGTCCATTTCTCAGTTTCTTGCCCCTTAAGGTAAGGCATATGGTACTGGCCACTTTGGGCAACAGGATACTCAATGGGCCATTGGCAATTCCTATGTTTCTACCCTTTTGTCACTGTCATTCCCCTCTTGCTTCCACCACAAGTTAATAGAAGATCTCTCCTCGCTGCATAGACTTCCACATACACATCATGAGCACGCACATTTTATCCACACATTGTCACCAAATAATATAATTCATAAGACAATTTATGGGCAAATCATGTTCTTGCAAAATGATTTTTTATCCTTTTTCAGGCTTTTCTCATTAAAGAGCAAAACATTATTGCACCCTATAAAACTGAAAGAGTAAGTAGACATTTTCCATTATGTTTAATGATTGAAGGTTTTTGTATGAACTATGTTCCTGTTCCTGAAAGAGCAAGCTTATTTATTTAATTGGCATATGAGGTTTATGAGAACAAATACAAGGTGTTCATAAATACTTCTTTGTACTGTGCAATAAATGGTGTCTGGGTATTTGCCTTAATGCATGCATTATGTGTCATTGTCAGAGGTCTAAGCAACTGTGACTTGATACTGAAACTAACTTTGGATGCATATAAAGCTTTTCCATCACTAGGTTAAAGGAGATCAAGGAAAGGCAAATGAAAGAAAATGCACCGCCAAGAAATCATTTTTCATAAATTTGCTGCAAAAGAAAATAAGCGCTTGAATACCAACAAACCTTGTTCTGACACAAAAATTACTGGAAAAGAATGAACAGGGACAAGGATTGTTTAAATTGTTCAAGACAGTCTGCCTGTTTGTAAGAAGAAGGCTTTAAGATTAACACAGTTCACAAATCCTGTATCTGTAATGAACAGCGACATGTCTCAGAATTGCAGTCTTATTTGCTTCACAACTGTTTTAACTATTCTGTATACTCTTTCTGTCAACGAGATCGCTGTTCATAAAACATAAGCCATCTTAAAAGTTAGGGAAAATAGTGAAAAATCTTGTTGCCTTGCCTTCTCTCTCATTCACCTGTAGTATGTTGACAGCACAGTCAACAAAACCTTATTGGCAGGAAAAGGTCCCAGACGACAACAAACTCATCTGGATTGAGCGTGGAAGGCAAAAGATTGTAGAAGGTTAGACACAGGAAGAGACTGAGTCCTTGCTCCAGAATTCAAATTTACTGCGGGTTAAGTAGTTGAGAGGAATTTTTTTTTTTTTTTTTGGTTCAGTTCATGTCAATTATCTTTATGTATTGGAGCTGATTTTTTCCTTTCTCTTCCTTTCCTTATCTGTTCCTAATTAATCCTTATTAATCATAACTAACACCATAAAGAGATATGACTATTGCTGTATGTTAAAATAAAACTTAGTGTTTCCTCCATAGTTTCAGGCCACTCACTCTGTCTGTTGTTGCCAAACCTATCCTTCCCCCTGAATGATTATTAGTTCCAAACAGTCACCTGAGTACTTTGCTCTGGTGCTGAGTTGAGGCGTATATGTTTTGAAACGCTACTCATCCTCTCCATTTAGCACATATGTAGTATTCTCCAGCAGATCAGAATATCCTGAGTTGTTGTCTTTCCATGTGATTCGGGAGATGGAATTTTTCTGAGATACTGTTTGCTCATGATGGCTTTAAATAACCCACTACACTATTCTGTAATGTCAAAGTTTGTGAAGGCCTCTTGATCTCCCAGAGCCACTCCTAGAAGGAGAGGTGTGCAACTGCTGAAACCTGTTATGAGGGTCGTCTTTTCAGTCTAGCACCAGAAATATTTTGTCGTTCAATACTCCTTCTCTTCACTCACAGCTCAAGTTTTCTCTGCAACTTTTTATTTTCTTCACTATCAAACGTTTTGCTGTTTTCCCCTTTATTATAGTATTCCCCTTCCCCCAACACCCTTGGATTGTTATCCGCTCTGTAAACTGTGCCTGTGAAACTGAATTGAAATTAATTTAGATCTCACTAGTTCTTTTGAGCCTGAAAAGTGGCTCTTCTGTGAGATAAATACTTCATTGCCTCTCTCCTCTAGTCTCCCTCTTACTTTTCATCTTGCCTCATTAGGGTATATTTTTAAAAAATCACAGGAGTTTATATGGTATACAGAGAAGTTCTTCTTGACTGGCTGTTGTGGACTTGCCCTCGTGCTCAGGGTCTAACTGATTGCTATATTTGGGGTCAGGAAGGAATTTTCCCCCAGGGCAGATTGGCTTGGGCGCTGGGGGTTTTTTGCCTTCCTCAGTAGCATTGGGCATGGCTCACCTGCTGGTTGATTCTCTGTATTAAAGTCTTTAAATCATGATTTGAGGACTTTAATAGCTCAGTTATGGGTTTGAGGTTCATTGTAGGAGTGGGTTGGTGAGGTTTTGTGGCTTGCACTGTGCAGGAGGTCAGACTAGATGATCATATTGGTCCCTTCTGACCTTAGAGTCTATAGGTCTATTTGAAGGTTATCAGAAGCTTTTCTGAACTCCTTCATGTGTCACAATAGAGTACAGACCTAAAACAAAGAGAGTTAAAATTGAACCTTGGTTTTAACGTTCAGTGTTTTTTCCATTAACATATTCTCCTTCTTCACTCAGACACTTGTATTGCAATTACCTGATATAACCTGGTCTTTAAAGATGTTATAGATTAGAAACTCTTGTCTGTAAGGCTGTGTTCACACAGCCTCCTTATTTCGAAACAACAGAGATTGTTTCGAAATAAGGTTTCAGCTGTTCACACGATGCACAGTTGTTTCGAAACAGGGGAAACCCTTTTTTCCAAACAACTGTGTTGTTTCGAAACAAGTTAAACCACATTTGGGGTCAAAACAAACTTGTTTCGAAACCCTTGTTTCAAAACAAGGCGTGTGAACATGTTGTTTTGGAACAAAGTGTTCCGAAACAACATTGGATCCTCAGCACCCTGGCCAGGGAACCCTCAAGACCTTGGCCAGGGTGCTGAGGGCTGTCCCTCAGCCCCAGAAGGGGGTTGCAGCCCCAGAAAGGGGGCTGCAGCCTCCAGCGGGGTGGAGGGGGGTGAACCCCTGCCAGGCGGCTCAGCCGGCAGCCTGGGCTGCCCCCCTGACACCGCCAGCGGTGTCGGGGGAGCAGCCCGGGCTGCCGGCTGGGCTGAGCCCGGCGCCCCCAACCCGCTGGCGGTGTCGGGGGAGCAGCCCGGGCTGCCGGCTGGGCTGAGCCCGGCGCCCCCGACCCGCTGGCGGGGTTTGGAGGCAGCTCCGGCGGTGGGCTCCAGCGCCCCGCAGCCGCTCGCTCCCCCTGCCGGGGGGCTGCACCCCCCGCAGGGGGGCTGCAGCCCCCTTTCTGGGCTTGCAGGGTGAGCTGCCGCCCCCTGAACCAGGTACCGAAATAGCAAGTTCACAGTGTGAACCTGCTATTTCGATTCCTGTTTTTCCTTATTTCAAATTAACATTTTTTGTTAATTCGAAATAAGTTGTTTCAAAATGGGAGTTATTTCAATATATGGTTGTTTCGAAACAACCGTATCGAAATAACTCGCTGTGTGAGAACACAGCCTAAGTGTAAAAGACATCAGTTGCTAGATAAACATGTGTTGGTTCTTTGAGAGCTTGCTCATGTCCATTCCACTGTAAGTGTATGCCTGCTCTGAGCACCACTGCCAAAAAAACTTTTCCCTCAGTAGTTTTCATCAGGTCAACTAGGACCAGTATACAGGACTCTTTTGCTCCTCTGCCCTCTCAGTTGCCCCACTTGTGATGGTTGCTGGAATTTCTTGTTTTTTCCTTCATGAAAGTATTCTCAGTGGACTTTGGTTTTCTTTAACAACATATAGCTAATTATACTGGTTAGAAATTAGTTTCAAATTAGTAGTTAGATTAGAAAGTCCTGCTTAGGGAGGTTACCCCTTCTCCAGCACCAGGCATGCCTCGGTCCCTGCGGTGCCAAGAGCCCATGTCTATTAGTGACCTGTTTTCTAGCTGCCAGGGTTTAGGTGTGTCCCACCTGTTGGAACGCTGCAGGATTAGTAAAGGGTTCAAATCCTGTACCAGAAGGAGAGGGATCAAAAACTCAAATTCTTCCTCCTGGAGGCAATTCACCACCCCTCCCTTAGAGGTGAGTCAGTGAGCACTTCAGCTTTGGTAAGAAGTGCTCCAGCTTCTCAGAGAGAGAGGCAGAGTAGGTCAGTCTCTCAAACACAGAGAAATTACTCTTCTTCTGCATCCTGGGACCCCCAGCACCACCAAATATATCCAGTGCAGAGGAGACCCATTCCTCAGTGGGACTCTTGGCATTACTCCCAGTCACTGATGCTGAGGAAGAAGGAGATGAAGACTGACTAGCGGCACTCCCCACTCTTGAGGTCCACTAGCCAGAGGGCAGCTGGCAGAATGTGACCTGTTCTGAGCCATGCAGGCACACCAACTGCCAGCATGAAACCTTTGATGCCAGTCCCGGGAAGTGATCTGTTGAGTTTGGTACCATTGGAATCTCCACCCAGGCAGAGACATTGCAGTTCAGCCCTGTCACTACTATTTATGCCAGAGGCATCTGAGGCAACAAAAGAGCTACTATCACTCACACTACCGCCATGCCTTGCCAGGTAGGAACTGGAACCACAAGAGCCACTATCACACCAAGCCCACCGGTGTCATCAAAAGGAAAGCTGGCCATGACGGCCCAACAGTGGTATCCTCCCTGTCTCCTGAGCAGCACTCCTTGGCACTGTTTGGTATGGTTGGTATTGCTCCACCTTGGTCACCAAGAAGCAACTCTTTGGAGACGGAGTCTTACACCTTCTATGGGAGCCAACACCATTCTGGTGGCCATTACAGGAGGTCTGACATGAGCCTGGGTTTCCTGCCAAAATTCTGGTCCACACTGTGGCAAATGCCTGTACAATAACACTTCTGGAATCCGTGGCATGTTTTAACAAGTCCAGCAGTTGCAGGGGGCCATATTTTGTTGTGCCAGAAGATAGAGCTCCCCCACCATCTCCCTTGGTACAGGAACCACAATCCGCTACTGAACATGGCACTGAACTCCAGGACCTGGTACCGGAGCAGGCTTCTGGTGCTGAAAGAGAAAAACAATGTCCTGTGCCTGTTGAGACATCTTCCTCTTCCTCCCTGTGATAAGGTGGTGGCAGAAACATGTATTCCACTTTCTTAGGATGGCTACAGGGCACACCAAGAGCTCCTGAAAAGAGTTTAAATCCTGAGGATACTGGTAGAGGAGATTTCTGAATCCTCCTACACTCTGGTGGACATTGTAGCCTCTTCAGGTCCATCATGAGTGGCTGTCCCTAAACAGCACCATTCAAGCCCCATCAAGGCCCTGTAGCACACTCCAGCCTTGCTGCAACTGACAGTGAAGAGGATTGGTGGCAGTGGCTAATAAACAGAGGAGACAGGCAGCAAGATGTCAGAAAATTAGTTCTCTTTAGTCGGAAAATCCACTCTACGGCAGAGCTAGTAAGCTGGCACTCATAAATTGAGCTCCCAGAGTTGCAAACATAGCAATGACAAAATTCAGAGCATGTTGCCATAGGATTCCAGAGCTGGATTCTTGATGTTGCGGGGGGGCAATGGCAAAAGTGTCCCTACAAGCAGCTTTGGACTTTGTGGACTCTGCTGCATGAACCATGGCAAGTGTGGTCACAAGAAGAAGCTCATGATTGCAGGCCTCAGGCCTTCCCGATAAGGTACAGCAAATGAGTCAGGACCTCCATGTTGAGGGTGTGTTGCTCTTTTCAGAGCAAACAGACTCAAAGATGCACATTTTGAAGGACTCAAGGGCCACCCTAAAACTCCTAGCATTGCAACTTCAACTCCTTCTGGGAAGCAGTTTAAGCCCCCGGCATTGCCTCATTTTTGCCCACCTCAATCAAGTCTGTACTTCAGTAAGAGGCAGAGCCCCCATAAAGTAGCTATAAGAGGAGATCTCCTTGTCAGCGCATGGGTGCGACCCAGCCGGACAGTTGACAGGATTGAAGCAAGCCTTTTGAGGGTACTCTCAAGGATGGCGTTATCAGGACATTGCTTGGATCCATCTTCCCTAGTTTCTGTGGGACTGGTTATCCCACTTCTGGTAGTGTTGGGCTCACATTACTTAATGCCACTGGAAGCAATGCATGATAAGAGTGGGATATGCCTTGCAGTTCAGTTCTTCCTTTTCTTCCCACCCTCCCTCATTGTACCTCTTCAGGAGTCCTTCTCACAAGCAACTTCTTCCAAGGAGGGCGAACACTTCTCCAAGTGGGAGCAGAAGAGGAGGCTCTTCTGGAACTAAGGGACTAGGGGTTTCTATTCCCATTGTTTTCTAATCCTGAAACCCAAGGGTGGTCTCAGATCCCCTCCTAGACCAATGATATCTCAACAGAAGCTGAAGTTCTACATGTTCTCCTTGGCCTCTGTTATCTCTTCTCTGGATCCAGGGGACTGGTATGCAAACCTCAACTAAAAAGATGATTATTTTCATAACTCAGTCTTCCAGAGTCGCAGAAGATTACTCCAGTTCATGTGAATGAAGTACACTACTAGTTTACCACGTTCCCTTTTGGCCTGTCACCAGTCCCTTTGGTAGCTGTTGTGGCTTTCATAGGGGAGCAGAGGGTTTAGACTGATGTTTTGCTAAATGACTGGCTGATCATAGTCTGGGTGGAAGGCAAACATAAACTTAATATTGCTAACTAGGTCTGTTGATACAAATGCAGAAATCAACATTCTCCCTGGCCAAAGAATAAGAATTCATAGTAGTGGTCCTTGACTCGGTCCAGGGAAGAGCCTTCCAGAAGCCTGCTTCTGGGCCCTGGATTTGATTATAGACAGCCTCAGAAATTAACCCATCAACCTGGTAAGAAGGTGCCTGAAACTTCAGGGCCATAAGATCTCATGAACTTAGGTGGTGAGACGTGACTATTGCCTTTCAGACCTCTTGAAACTCGTCTAGCACCAGCATACTGACTAGGATGGTATTACTTGGATGTGGTTATCGCACTTCCTCTTGTGGTAATCACCACCTTCCTTTGGGTGGCTGGACCCAGAGACAATATGTGCTGGTGTCCCATTCTTGAAATAGCAGCCATCATTGTCTTTTAGTCATCGATGCTTGTGCATTGGTTTGGGAGGCTCATCTAGGGGGTCCTCAGAACCCAGGGCCTCTGATCTCATTGAGAGCTCTTACTACACATCATTGTGAAGGAACTCCGAGCAGTGCACCTTATCTGCCTATGTTACAATCATACCTGGAAATCAAATGCGTATTGGTGCTTACAGATAACAAAACGGTGATGTTCTATTTAACCAGACAGGATGGAACACACTCCTTTCACCTGTTCAGTAAGCTCACTGCCTGTGGGAATTCTGCGTATTCTGTCTCCTGGAGGCACAGAACGAGCTAGAAGATCGTCTCAGCAGATCCTTTTCCAATCAAGGATGTTCCATCCACTCAGCTGTCATAAAGAATATTTTCTCAAGTTGGAAACTTCCCAAATAAACTTGTCTGTGACAAGACAGAAGAGAAGGCATCTATAGTTCTCTTCCTTCTGAAACGCAGCCTGGGATCACTGATATGTTTCTCCTCCCTGGGAAAAACTTTTCTATGCCTTCCTTTCCTATTCCTCTTGTACACAGAGCCTGCTGAAGGTCAGAGAGGAGGGAAAGAGGCTGATCTTTATAGCTCCATCCTGGCCACTTCAGCACTGGTTCACCATGTGTCTGGACCTCTTAATGGAAACATCAGTCAGCCTGCCTCCATTTTCAGATCTCATCTCCCAAGACCACAGATGATTACATCACCCAAACCTTGAATTACTTCATCTCATAGCCGAGAAACTCCATGACTGAGCCCCTTGGTGCTAGCATGCTCAGGCGTGATTCAGCAAGCTCTTTCAGGGAGCAGTAAGCAGTCCACTGGAGTTAGGTACGTGAGAAAGTGGAAAAGGTTCTTGATTTGGTCAACGCAGAGAGGTGCCTCAACCATGTAATCATCAGTACCATGTAGTTTGGATTACTTGCTATACCTGAAGTAGAAGGAGCTGTCAGTGTCATCAGAGTACACCTAGGCATTATTTGGGACTTTCACACACAGATCTGTCTTTGCAAGCTCAATCTATAGTCATTTTCTCAAAGGGTTGGATAAACTGCCCCAGGACCTCATCCTGGTAATGTCAAAGCTCTCATCTGTGCCTGTCCTCCCTTTGAACCCTTAGCAAAATATTCCTTACTTGTCCTAGAAAGTGACCTTCCTGGTAGCCATTACCATAGCCAGAAGTGTTTCAGAATTAGAGCCCTTACTTCAGAACCTCCATACATAGTCTTCTTCAAGGACAAGCTCCAACTGCACCCTCATCAAGCCTTCCTCCCATGTGTAATGTCACAATTCCATAATAATCATGACATATTTCTCCTGGTCTTCTATTGCAAGCCTATAAACAGGAACAGAGACTTCACTGACTAGCCGTCAGAAGGATGCTTGCCTCCTACATAGAAAGGACTAAATCATTTTGAAAGACTATTCAACTTTTTGTGGCAGTAGCAGACAGGATGAAAGGTATTTGGGTCTCAGCCCAGAGAATTTCTTCGTGAATCACTTCTTGTATCTGCCTCTGCAAAGACCTGGCAAAAGTCCCTGTTCCAGCCGTGATGGACATTCCATAAGGGCATGAGCATCTTCAGCTACATTCATGGCACAAGTTTCCATCCAGGATGTCTGTGGTGTGGCAACATGATCTTCATCCTTACTTTTGCAATTCCTTATGCCATCACTCAGCAGGTGAGAGAAGATGCTGGATTTGGCAGACCAGTGCTCTAATCTGCTTTTCAGTGAGCTCTGAACCCCAGACCTATATCTGCTTTGGAGTTGTCTACATTGAAGTGGACATGAGGAAGCGCTCAAAATAAAAATAGTTGCTAATCTTCTATAACTGTGTTTGTTCTTGGAGATGTGTTGCTCATCTCCATTGTACCCCTACTCCCTGCCTGCTCCTCTGTTGGTTAACCGGTAGAAAAGAACTGAGGGGTGGTGGGGTAGCAGAGCCCAATATATGGGCTTTATGAGGGTGTGACTCCAGTGGGCAGAGCTGACCTGATGGATATCACAGTGGGAAAAGCTTTTTAATGGTGTTGTCAGGGTGAGGATTCACCTGCCTTGTAATGGGCATGAGCAACACTAGTAACTCTTTTCCCTAAAATTACAAATACAAATGTTGATCTTCTGTTTTAGGTGCATAAGGATTTAAAATCTTCTCTTCTAATACTATAATAATCTGAAAATTTGTCTGAGTGTTTATTAAATATTGGCTAGCTTGCTAAATATCACTTGAAAAGCAGATTTATCCAACAAAGCTGCATTTTGTGATCTAAAGTATATCTGTTGTAGGAATGAAATCCATAGTTCAGGAATGCCACCTTTACTAAAAAGCATTTTGATTAGAGAGTTTTTGGTCTTTTGATACTTCACTTAATTATAGTCTATCATCTGATAAACAAGCTTTTTGCCTTTTTTGTTAGGGTAAAACTGAATACCTCTTTCAGCTGGATGTTGCTGGCAAGGTGGATGATGTTATACAAACTCTGCTTCAGGTACAGTTGTCTGATAGCTTTGCAAACAAAGTCACCACATCTTGAAATTTTGAAATACTTTGTAGAACTAGAATCTCTTTTTCTAAGCAAATAGTTTGAAGAGCTTCATCTTCTTAAGGCAAATCAAAGGATTTAGGGCACTTGCTAAGAGTACTACCACTTGCTTGGTGCATGTGCAGTGAAGTACACTAACCAAACATAGTGCTAATTCTGAAAGCTACCTTATACTTTTCTATTGGAAAACTTATTTCTTGATACTGCTTGTCTCTCTCTAAGCCAGATTGTTCATACTGGAAGACTTTTTTTTTTTTTTTAATCTATCAAACCAAACAATTTATTTTAAAATTAATGCTTGTCATTTCGCTGTTAGCAGTCAGTGTACAAGTCTGCTGAATGCTCTCAATGTCTAGTGACTTTGATATGAATCTGTATGGTATTTCTAATGTACTAAAACCAACTAATTTTAACTTCTTTTTCTAATAGCTACACCGGGCTTCTCACCTGGACAAGCTGGGAGATCAAGCTGCCATGGTAAATTCTCAATATATTTTATGGGCATGTTATTAAAGATGATGATGATCCAACTGCAATTAAGAACATAAAAGATTTTAACCTTTTTCCATTAGATAACTGCTATATTGCAGTCACGTTTGGCTAGAACATCATTTGATAAAAACAGGTATGTTTCTGATTATTTGTTATGATAATGGTTCTTTGTTTAATGAAACCTAATTAGCTTGTTTAGCAAACTCTTGTTTACCACAGCATGTGCATTTTAATTTAGAGGATCTTATTTCTGTTTGCATTATGACTCAGTATTGTAAAAGTTCCTTACATTTAACACAGACTATAGAAAATTCTCTGCTGTAATGTTATATTTATTTGTTGCCTTTTTATACACCTTCATACTGTTCCGAGTCCTTTGTATTCATGAGTTTCTGATGGAAATAAGTTCCAAAGGGGCAGTCATGTTAGTCTAGTTCAGAAAAACAAACAGGGAGTCCTGTAGCACTTTTTAAGACTAACAAATTTATTTAGCACATGAGCTTTTGTGGTAGAAAATCCCACTTCCTCAGACACTTTGAAAGCTTTCCATGCATCTGACTGAATGAGATTTTCTCCCACGAAAGCTCATGCGATAATAAATTTGGTGGAAATATGACACTTCTTAATGGACTATGAAGAATGCAGCAGTGTGTGTGAAGATGTTAATGGTAAATGATGGCTGCTTCACAGTGTGATGGAAGCTGTGTAGCAGCTTCCACTTTGGAGTAAGCAGGGAAGACTGGTACATTTTTCAGAGAACCTGCAGTAAAGTGCATATAGAAAGATTTTTAGAGCAGTTTGTGACCATTTCAGGTAAGCAGGATACAGTGACAAATAGATTGACTTCTGTGGTGTTTTTGTTTTTACTTTTCCCAGGTTTCAGAATGTTTCTGAAACTTTGCACATGGAATGTGAAGCAGAAATGGTGACACCACTGGTGACTAATCCAGGGCATGTATGCATCACTGATGCAAACCTGTATTTCCAGCCTCTTAATGGGTACCCTGTAAGTAGATATTTCATGTATGATTTCTCCAGCTTGGTCCTGTATATCATGTATAATTTTTTTTCTAGAGTATTAATCATAATTAAATCCCTCCTCTTGGAATACTTGCAATAAGTGCCTTAGTAGATACGATTTGTTATGTTGATATTAAAGTCAGTTTTCTACAGTTCTGTGTAGACTGTTTATAACCAATATTATACATATCACTTCAATTACAGGGATTGTTTTTGATTTTGACTATTCTATGGAACGAAAACATAACTCTTTCTTTTTGATTTGTCAGAAGGATATTAAGTTCATTGGATTGCTTGCCTAATAGCAATTATTAAAATGTGTGATAGATTTTCCTTGTAGGAATACTCCATGTAATTTAGAATTTGTAGTACCTTATTCTGAAGTACTGGCTCTGCACAATGGAGGTTCATGTGCGTTCTGTGTCTGGTTCAAATTGAACAGGGTTAGTTACATGTAGGGAGCTTTCCAGTTCCTGGCCCCCTGAACTTTATTTATTTTTTTAAAAAAACTGCATGGCAGAAGTGTTAGGTTAAATTGGTTCATCACTGCTTCATTGCTTGGGATTGATTTTTTGGTATTTTGATTGTGCTGTGTAAGATGCAAAATTTACTTTAAAGCAATTGTTTAAAAATCTGTTCCTGAACATACAATCAATTACCACTCACAATGTATTTGTAATGTCCTAAAATTAGATTCACTGTCATCTTGTGCTGTGTAGAAATGCAATTTTATCTCTGTCTGTAAGTCATGTCCATGGCTAACAAATACTTTTCTCACCTGCTTACTCTTCAAGGACTCTCCCATATTCTAGCAACTTCCTCATTTTTGCCGCCTTCTGTTGTGTGACAACTATCATCTGAGAAAAGTTGTAGAATGCACTGTAGACAATGGAGTTGCTTCTCAGTTGGAGTAGCTGCCAATTGCAAAGCAATTATTTCTCCTACAGAGTAACTATTTTGGTAGAACAGGGTTAGTTTCTTCTGTAATGTGAAGAATAAATCTTACTTCCTGGGCATTACATATCTATAAACAAAAAGTCCTTGTTTAGTATCCATCTGTGTTGCTGATAAAATGTACCTATGGAATATTAATGCTTTTGGGTATGTCTCAACTTTTATTTGACAGAAGCCTGTGGTTCACATAACTATGCACAATGTCCGTCGCATCTACAAAAGAAGACATGGTCTAATGCCATTGGTGAGCTGGAGTTGTTTACGTGTAGCTACCTATATTGCTAATGTTTCACACTTCCTCCAAATCTATCGAACTAAGATTGTTAATGTACAGGAGAAAAAGGGTATGTCTATGTTGCTGGCTTCTTGGGGTCAGTGCAACAGACTTGATTGATCGGGCCATGGAGACCTGCTCAGGCAACCCCAGAAGTACTCACTGGTCGATGCCATTAATCCCTGAAAGGAGTAAGGTTGGGTTGACCAGAGGCATCTTCCAGCTTACACAGTGCACTGAAGAGGCCCCAGTATGCAACATAAGTAATTCAGCTGGAGATATGCAAGCTGCATTGTGTAGCTTTCGTATCTTCCATTGACCGCCTGCAGCAGTTTAGGTGAGGCCAAAGTAACTTGTCAACTTTTTGTCTCTGAGAAGCATGAATTAAGACTATGGCTGCAATGTCCGCCACCTTTTAGGATGCTTTATTAGCAAGGTACAAATGATCAATGGAAAGGAACAGTGAACTGTCTGTATGAGGGTCTAGAGACCTCTTCCATGGTTGCTTTTTAAATCAGTACTTCAGTTTGGTATCAGTAGAGACTAATTCATATCTTATGCTAAGAGGGCACTTACAGGATTTTACCTAATTTACAAATTCCAGTGTGTGAATGAGATAGAAACTTAAGTATGTTCTCAGGTTATGTTCACCTGTATTGCAGTTCTTTTACAGTGAAGTAACAGAGTTTCTTTTTTCTCCCACAAAGTAATTGAGTTTACTTTACACATTAACATCCAAGGCTTTACAGTGCCCAGATTTGGAGTGTATTGACAATGACTTTTTAAACTGCATATTCATCTGCACTATGGCCAGCTTGACAAATGTTGATTCTAAAGATAACATACAACCTCAGAGTACAAAAAAAGTAGTTGTGTTTGTTACATGACTGATGTGAGAGAGTGATAAAAGGATGGCACAGTTCTGCAAATCTTGGTTGTAAACTTCTAGTGTTTGTTTCAGTTTTAACATAATGTGAATATAAACCGTAGGCTAAACTGTGTGTCCTGGACCCAAAGGGGCTTGCTTTACAGTTGTTTGTCAGTTAGTACATATTTTATAAAATTTAAAATGTATACTGTGTATTGGATATGAAATTATTAGATTGTCTCCTTTGAATCAGCTGTGGACAGTCATAAAGTCATACTGTAACTAGAGGAAAGTGCATATACAGGTGGTTTGCTGCGGAAGGAATTTTTACAGAAGCAGAAAGCAAAATGTTAGGCAGTGCTTATGCAAAACTGCTGACAAACTTGTTATTTGGGAACAATCTTAAGGTCTGGATTTCAGTTACTAAAATTTGCTGTTAGCAACATGGGTAATAGAGCTTGTCACTGAATTTTTAGATTTAATTTTTCTCCTTTAATTTTGTAGGGTCTAGAAGTATTTTGTACAGAAAATGACCTGTGTTCTGACATCTACTTAAAATTCTACAACTCTCAAGATCGAGATGAGCTCTATTTCTATATTGCAACATATCTAGGTTTGAAACCATTTATTTATTAAGTGCCCTACTTCTTTCCTTTGTGGAAAATGTGCTGGGGTCCGTTGTTTCTATGTATGGGAAGAGATAGGGCATAACTACCTCTGTCAAAAATACTTCAGGTGTGCGCAGGTAGAATCTGAAATAAGTTACAATAGTCTCTGTAACAACTGTGTAATAAGTTTGCTCCTATTAATCAAACTAGTTATAACTGCTGAGGAAATAGACTTTCTCTTATGTACTTTCTTTTGACTATGCAGCTTGATATGTACTGTGCTAAAGAGATCCTTATGGACTTTACTTTCACAGCAGGAGATAAAATACAGCTGAGATGACCACTTTTTATTGGAGGTGTTTAGCTAAATGAATATGTAGCCTATCCTTAAACATGTTGTTTTGTTTTTCTTTTTGTTAAGTCTGAAATTAACAATTGTGATTAATTAAAACCAACAAAAGACCTTACAATAAATGACATTATTGGCCAGAGAGTATCTGGAGAGGCTAAGTGTTAGCTACACTTATTTTGGTAGGAGTGGCTATGTCACTAACTCAGTTCTCATTTCTAATAAATCCTCCACTTGTTCATCGTTAGGAACACTGCAAGTGCTGTCCTGCAGACCCATGAGTGGAAACTTCTAAAAACAAAACTAGTATGCAGCCTGCATACATATTCCAATACTTACTCCTTGTCTTCTCTTTCCTTTAGTAGTACTTCAGATGAAGTGTCACAAATTTTTGCCAGCCATGTGTACTGACAGGGCCTGTTCGTGTGTTTTTTTTTTTTTTTGTACTACCCTGTTAATGTACCAGGAATCCAGTTCTGCCTCACTTATGGTCTTGTCTAAATGTCAAGTGGAAGTTCTTCAAATCTAGTTCCATTTTTCCCCACTGGAGCTGAGTTATCTCTTTGTCATCCTTCACATAGTATGGTGTAAACTGATACTACTTTTCTTCCAGTACTCAAATTCTAGCTGTGTAAACCAATCAGATGAAAAGCTCCTTTCCTCTGTAGTCTTTTGTACATAAGGCAGCCTGTTTAAAGGTCAGCTCTACCTTCCACAAGGGTTACTGGGTTGCTGCAGATGAAGGGGATTGAGAGGGTTCCTACTTATTAATGATGGAGGAGCTAATATAGATTTGGGTCTATGGAGCAGAGGGGGCTGTGTTGGCCATGGAACTGCTTTCTGGGAAACATTTGCAGATTTGCACCTTATCTTTGACTACATACACACTACAATTTATCTTGCTATGAGGTATGTTGTTTGGGTGTGAATAAACCACCTTCCTTTCTTCTGTGTAGTGTTCATATTGTACCTTCATCCAATCTGTTTGTTAAACTAGACCTTATTCATGGAAAGGTGAGGACACATTTCACCAACAGATGTTATGGAGGTGCATTTAGTTACTCCTTAGCAAAACATATTCCTTTCATGTAGTCTCATGCCTTTGTAACTCCTGGTCTAGAACCTGACAGGGTCTTCTCACTGCTAAGAAGGATTCTTCAAATACTGCGGGTGCCATCCAATGTTCCCTGCAAGCTTGCGCAGCCATGTGGCCGTGCAGTCCCCCTCTGCTGCTCTGCTCAGGGGACACTGTCGGCTGTGCACAGCTGGCAGCCAGAGTCTCTACCCAGCTAAAGACTCTGTCTTCTGGCCAGCTGAGAGCTCCTCTGGAACTGGGAGTTTTTAAAGCTTCTGCCCAGAAAAGCTCTGACAGAGCATGCTCAGAATGTCTGAGCATGCTCCATCAGTGCTTTCTCCAGCCAGAGGAGCCATGGCTCAGCTGTGCCGCTCTAGCAGCTGGGTAAGAGTGTGGGGCAGGTGTCGGGCCAGCTGGGGCTTACTGGGGGAGTAGGCTAGGGTGGGAGGAGGGGATTGGGCTGGCTTGGGGGGGCTCAGCAGTAGAGCGGGAGTAGGAGGATCTGGCCGGCACAGTGGCAGGATCAGGTCCATGGGGAGCAGCATTGCGCCGGTGGGGGGGGGGATGGGATGGGTTGCGCAGCAAGCAGCGTGAGTTGCTCAGCTGCCTCAGGGCCTTAGAGGGAACATTGCCATCTTTCTTTTTACTTTCACAAATATTTAATCTTTTTTCCTGTTCATTCAGTTTGCCTGTTTGATAATTTCAATGCCATTTTAAAGGTCTGAATAAGACCAATTTTAATAACAATTGAGGCATATGTTTTAATCAGAATGTTTAAACTACAACAATATGTTTGTAGTGTATAATTCAGTGAAATAAGCATCTCTTAAAATAGAGAGACTGATTTATTTTATTTTGTTTTTTAAGAAAATCATATAACGGAGCAGACAGCTGAGAGTTACATGTTGCAGTGGCAGCGAGGTCATATTTCAAACTACCAGTACCTTCTTCATCTCAACAATTTGGCTGATCGAAGCTGCAATGATCTCTCCCAGTATCCTGTGTTTCCTTGGATCATAGCAGATTATTCTAGTTCAGAATTAGGTAAACAATTGATTTAGGAGGAAAAAAGCATAATCTGCATGATGTACAATAAAACTCTTCCCAAACAAACTGATTAGACAGTAAAGAAAAAGATATTAACCAGTATACTAATTTCAGTTCTCTTTTGTGAAGCAAGTGTCTGTGTCCATATTTGCTCTGATCCCTCAGACAGGGACAAACACCTATAAGACCTATGTCAGGCATTCCTAAAATTACAGTACCCACCTGTGGAAGTGGGGGAAAAAAAAAACAAATTGACAGAGCCAGATGGATATCCAGGAGCCACCTACTTACAGGACAGACCTGCAAAGAAAACAACAGAACACCACTAGTCATCATCTACAGTACCCAGCTAAAATCTCTCCAACATAATCAAAGATCTACAACCTATCCTAGAAGATGATCCCACATTCTCTCTAGCCTTGGGAGGCAGGCCTATCCTTGCTTACAGACAGTCCCCCAACCTAAAGCAAATAGTCACCAGCAACCAAACACCATACAAGAACACTAATCCAGGAGCCTATCCTTGCAACAAACCACCCTGCCAACTCTGCTCGCACATTTGACTCCTGTGATACCATCACAGGCCCCAGCTACATCAGCTGAACTATCAGGGGCTCATTCACCTGCACGTGTGGTATATCATGTGCCAGCAATGTCCCTGCGCCATGTATGTTGGTCGGACCGGACTGTCCTTGTGCAAAAGGATAAATGGATGCAGATTGGACATCAAAAATGGCAACATCATAAACCAGTAGGAGAACACTTCAGTCTCTCTGGACACTCAGTAGCAGACTTGACAGTTGCCATACATCCAACAAAGAAACTTCAAAAACAGACTTCAGTGTGAAACTGCAGAGTTGGAGCTAATTTGCAAGCTTGATTCAATTAGACTGGGTCTGAATTGGGACTTCGAATGGTTAGCCTGTTACAGGAAATGATTTTTCTGTTCACACATTCTCTCCCTTTGATCAGTTGGTGTGAATGGGCCCCATCTGCTTGATTTGACTTTACTAACACTTGCCCACCTCCATCCTCGCATGCGTATATATACACCTCTCAACGGTAGTTTCGACTTCATTCATCTGACAAAGTTGGTTGGAGCCCACTAAAGCTCATACCTGAAGAAATCTGTCAGTCAGTAAGGTGCCAGAGGACTTTAGTTGTTTTTTGCTGTGTCCATATAATTTCCCATCTATAAAATGGGGATAATACTTGATGCGATGTGGGACTTAATTGTTTGTAAAACCTTTTGAAATGCTTGATTAACAGCCACATTTTCATCTTCCACAAGACTTTTACAAATGAGTTACCAGTATCTGGTGGTCAATAATATCAAAAGCTTTTTGCATATTCTAATAAATCTGTATGGACCAACCATATGATTATCAGGCTGGTACAGACTAAGTACAGAATGGACTAAGTACAAAGAAACTTATGAACTAGGTGTTGCTAGAATGGGGCCATCACCACTTTCAGGAACATTTCCTGAAAAGGGAGGTTCAAGGCAGTGTGCTCATGGGAGAGATTAGTGCCTAAACTGGCTTTTTGAAATAGGTTCTAATTGTAACTTATCTGTGTGGCTGGTGACTTGCCCTTTTTAGTGTTGTGAATGCCTTTGCTATTAGTGGGCCCAGTGTATATTTGCTTGGGATAGACTGAGGAAACAAGGGAGAGTGAACAGTGCTTCTCAGCTTCCCCTGAGATAGCTCCTATTCATTGAAACTTGTGACACAATGAAAAAAATGTCAAATTATTTAAGGGATGGGAGGGGGAAGATATGCCCTTTATTTGTGTTCTAAGGCCACTGGGGTCCATGTTAACAGATGTGAGATGTTTGCCCAGTTGCAGTGTTGTGGAATATATCATCTTAGCAAAAACCTACTCCAGAGCTAATTGTTGTGTGCCACTTTTAGATAAGTAGCTGAAAAGGTAATATTGAGAACAAGGATATTTGTTTAGTGTGGGATCTTCTTGTGTCTTTAGGAAAAGGAGGAAAAAAATTGTTGTTTTTAAAATACTGGCTTACAAATGATTCCTATCAGTGGGAACAGTCCATAGAGATCAATTTCTTTCCTCTTCTAGATTTGACAAGGCCTGAAACATTCCGGGACCTTAGTAAACCAGTTGGTGCTCTGAATAAGGAAAGGCTGGAAAGACTCTTGGTATGCAGAGTTTATAATTTATGGCCTACAAATCTCATGACTTAGAGGGTTTAATTTTCATGGGTTTTTTTTTCCATCTAGTGCTTCTTAGGAGAATGAAATTCACACAATGCAAAAATAAAACAGTCTGTATCCAGATATTTCTAGACTTTTTCATTGTATCTCCTGTGTTTTCTTAAAACAGTTATTGAAACTTAGACTATGAACATTATCAGGAGCAAACTCTACTTTTGTTAAATTACATACATTGATTGTATGAACTTAAAATATCTAAGAAGCACTGTATATAAAATAAGCAGACTATGGAAAACAAACTAATTGATTCTCATTATAAATCCGAGGCTTTCTGTCTCTTTAGAATGAAGTCCATTAGGCAGTTAAATATTGTGATTGTTTTTCCATGGTGGGTGCTCAGGTACTGCAGTAACGATTAGCTGTATAAAACTCTATGATAGATGGATAGAGTATAATGCATAATGTAAAAAGCAAAGAATCTGTTTTAACAAACAATATAGTAACAAATCAAGGCAGAACATGGGCACATACTTCTACAACTCTGGGGGGAAAAAATGAGGATTTTATGAGGGGGAAGAAGGGAGAATTAAAAAAAAATGATATGCTACTACACACTATATGCAGTTTAGAAACAATACGATACAATACCACATAATTCTTTTCTTCCTATCCTGCATCTTATGTAAAACAGCACTTGAAAAATTGCAGTTGCTTCATTGACATTTAGCTTCATGACTGTGATTCTTGGACACAGAGCTGCAAAACTACTATTGAGAATCCTAGTATATTCTTTATAGGACCTATCTTATTAGTAAGGTAGCAGGATTAAGTTACCATAAAGGGACAATCATATAAAGAATATAAATGTTCTTTCATAGTTATTCTCTATCTCCAAATCGCTTACCTTGCTTATCTCATTAGGAAGCACTAGAACAGGAAATCCTTGGCTAATCAATAGCTTCTTTACTGCTGGAAAGGAGAAAATGATCTTAAAGAAATAAGGATTCTTAATACAAATTCTGATGTCAACTGTAAATTTCCATGGTTCTAGCTCTGAATCAGTTCATTTCTTTATATGTATTGGAATACATTTTTATTGCAAGAGGTGGCTTGAATATGTTAGTCTCTGCTCATAGATCCCATTGAATTTGATATAACCTTTAATTTTTTATAAGATATGGAGAGCTATACCACTGAATTTATAGAAAGACGTGCATTGGAATACAAGACTTCTTTCCTGAGATTACATGCTGTACCCAAGCAGTTCAAAATATTTTGTACTGTGTTTTATATGAATGAGGAGAAATATTTAATGCTTACTTAAATTTTCAGATAAATGTGTTTTTAAGACAGGAAAAAATAGTACTCTAATTTTAAGCCATTTGTTTTTTTTTCTTCAATATGTTGCAGACACGTTATCAGGAAATGCCAGAGCCTAAGTTTATGTATGGCAGCCACTACTCATCTCCAGGTTATGTTCTGTTCTATCTTGTTAGAGTTGGTAAGATTTGCTTCCATTTGATAGTCTTTTGAACACCTTGTGGGTTTGAAAATAGAATTTGGGCAGATCTGACTTCCAGTTCTTCTCCCTAGCACCTGAATACATGCTTTGTCTGCAAAATGGAAAGTTTGATCATGCTGACAGAATGTTCAACAGGTTTGTTTAAAGTTAGTTTAAAAGTTCAATTTATTTTCACCATTTAGTGGTTTCCTTTTAAAATTACATATTTATGTAGGACGTAAAGCTTCAAAATACTTTTCTGACTAATACACCATTAATTTGTATTATGTATAGTATTGCAGAAACCTGGAAAAACTGTCTGGATGGTGCAACTGACTTCAAAGAAGTAAGTAGCCAGAAGCTATTTGACATCACATTCCCTGCTGACTCCAGTTTATTTCTTTTTAATTTTTTTAAAAATTTCTGTAGGTTTCTTCCTTATTCAGGTTAATGCACCCTTGCTAGAGTTGGTTCGAATCTGGCATGGGAGATAAGTTTAAATTCCTTCCCTGAATGTTTGGATGGCTTCTGATGCATGTTTCCTTTTTTAAAAAAGATCTGTTTTGATCCCATCTTTGGTTGGAGATTTTAAGTGATGATCATGAGGTTATTCTGACATGTTCCTCTCCTAGCTAAATCTAATTGAGGTGTGACTTTTACAGTGCAGCCCATTTTGAGGTATTAGAATTATAGTGCTTTTTTTTGTATCTTATGTTTTTTAAGCTTCACAGAAATATTCCATTTGAGGAATCTTAATAGGCTTCTCATTACTCTAAACATCTTGTCAAACACTAGAGGAGATCTGTCAGGTAAACAGATGTGGTACTCATAAATTATGCTTCGCTGATACCCAGAGAAGCCAAAATTTGAGAAATGAGGCTTTTCTTAATATTGCAGTCCAGAATTAGGAGTGGTTAATTATATCTGATCTTAGACAGTAGGCGTACTTGAAATGCCTTAAACTTTGGCTTGCTGTGTTTGTCAGAATTCTAATTGATACCTTCAAAACTTCAGTTGAATCTGTACAAGATTTAGTTTATCTACCTTTTGAGATACTTTGGGGACTTTGACAAAACATTGAAAGTTTCTAATACTGTCTTTATAATACACCATGTATTTTTAACAATATTGTTTCAGTATTTATCAATGTATTTCATTTGAAATAATAAAAATAAAGCCAGTCCTGACATCTTTTTTTCTTCTCTCCCTTTTCCATCCTCCCACTAGCTGATTCCAGAATTCTACGAAAATGATTCCAGTTTTCTAGTAAATAGTCTGAAGTTGGACCTAGGGAAAAGACAGGGAGGGAAGATGGTTGACAATGTAGAACTTCCCCCTTGGGCATCAGGTAGTGGCACTCTGAGTGCATTTACTAAACTCGGTAATGCATAAAGTTTACCTTTATTGCTCTCAGACTCCTTCATTCTCCCTCGTCCGCTCCCTCTAATTTTGTTTTCCTCTTTTGTTCTATTTTCAGTTATTTAAGAGCAGGTATTGGGGTGGGGGGTTAATCTAAAGTGGTTCTTAATGAATTAAGATCATATTCTTAAATATTCATATTTTGAATGTGTACATCAAATACTTTTTTCAAAGTGCTCCTGCATAACTGAAATAGTGCTATATAATTTTAATAAATGGAAAGTTTCTCCTTGGAAGGTCTGTGGAGGGAGGAGAGTGTGAGGAGGGTTCATCTGAATTTAGCAGTGGCAGATTTCTCCATAGATTAAACTTTCTCTTGTTAGATCCTGATGACTTTCTTCAGAAGAGCCAAAATGCCTTAGAAAGCCAGTATGTGTCAGAACATCTCCATGAATGGATTGACTTAGTATTTGGCTACAAGCAGAAGGGAAGTGAGGCTATTGCAGCCAACAATGGTAAATTACAAAAGTTCTCTAAAGAATAACTTTTTTCACCTTTTAGTCAACCGGTAGGATGGAAAGTGTGACTAGCAAACTGTCCACCCTGCCCCTGTTCTTTCAAACATGCATGGCTGTGTACTTGAGAAAATTGTCATTCCAAATAGTGACACATCTTCTAACCCTTACTCCTTTTTAAATATCTGTCTTCCTGGAATACAATATATAAATGAGAAATGTTTGGGCTGGCTATTGTGTATAGATGTTGCACTTCAAGCAACAGTCAAGGGAGACTGCCATTGTCATGGATATGAGCAATGTGGTGCTGAAATATCTCTTGTGTTTGTTAGAATGGGCAATGGGATTCTGTAATTTGACACACATACCATGTGTATTTCACATTTCTGCCCTGAAATTGCAGCATGCAATTTCAGGTTCATATGGGTAACATCAGTTTCCAAGAAGAAAATCAGAAGGAAGGGAAAGAATAAAAAGGTGGCTGCACTTCTCCCTATGTGCCACTCAAGTGACAGTAACTCTTTGACTCATGGCATTTCCTTATTTAAAAAAAAACAAAAAAACAAACTTTGTTCTGAAAGTCTTATTGCTCTCTCTTTGCTATATTTAGCTTGGAATAGTAAGACATTGTAAACACTTAAAGAAAAGTAATGCATTCTTTTTTGAGTAACTAAAAGCTCTACAGCATCAAAAGCAGTTCTTTCATGATGAAGTTCTCTAGAGTAAACTACTGAAAATCAATACTATATTAGAAATCTGTTGTCTAGTTTAGTTGGCTTTTTAAATAGATTTTTAGTACATTTACTAATGTCTCAATGATGAAACCTAAATCAAGTGGGATTCAGAGAGGGATAGGGGGCAGGGGCGCGAAGGAATTAAACACCTTTCTCTGTTCTAAGTGTGGCTTTTTTCCCCACCACATTCTTGAGTTTCCGTTACAGTCACCTTCTAGGCCAAACAGTTGTGTAGTCAATTCCCTCCCATCTTATGTTGCTTTAATTTAAGGTAAAAGTAGTTGATTTTGAGATATGCATATCTTGGCTGTGCTAAGCTAAATTTTTTGTCTTTGAATAATATTCAGTGTTTATCGGATTGGGGAGCAAGAGATTGATATCCAAAACCCATCCTAGACCTATTAGCAAGTTAGTCCTGTGAACTCTAACAATAAAACAAAAATTTGGAGGGTTTAATGCAAACCAATCATAAATCACTAGGCTCCTCAACTTATCACTTTATCATGATGATTTACAAAATTCTCGCTGTCTTATAGATAAACTCGCTTCCTGTATCCAGGTTCTGAGAGTCTTTGAAATCATAGAATATGTTGTGCTAGTTAAATGCACAGAATTAGGAAAAGCAGTATCTGAAACTGTTTTCCTCTCTGGCCTAGCTCAAAGTTTTCTATGCATCATATGGGTTGAAACTAACTATAATTTTCAATGGGTATGAGGTGATTGGAATTGCACAGATGTGTAGCACAGTTAAATATTCATGTAGTCTACAGTAGGTATGTAGGTTGAGGGGAAATAAGCCACATTTATCTATACTGTGCAGACGGTTCTCTTTCCCTCTTCTTTCAGTGTTTCATCCGTTAACTTATGAAGGTGGAGTTGATTTGAACAGGTAATTAAATGCTAATAAATTCTTTGGTAAAGGAGCTTATTAAATTCCCCTTTATCCTGACAAGTTCCATGTTAACTTTATACGTGCTTCCAACAGTTGACAGAGCCATTCTGTTTTGGAATCCAGAAGACACTGTCCAGCAATATTAACATAGTAACATAGGTTGCATTGAAGGATTAAACTCTCAAATAAATGTCTTTGCAGTATGAGACGTCACTGATACAAATTCTTATATTTTCAGAATAACATCTATACAGTTACTACTGTTGTACACACAGTCAGTTATTGTGCTTGCATACAATTGTCCAGTTAACTGTGTAACAGGTCAGTTGTGTATGCCTTTACTGTGACTGTATATTATAGCAATAACTGCACACATGTGCCTGCATTTTCTAAAACAATATTCCTGTCTTAAAATCGTTCACCAATGTTTTGTTTTTTCTGAAGTATTCTAGATCCTAATGAGAAAGTTGCTTTGCTGACACAAATCTTGGAGTTTGGACAGACACCAAAACAGTTGTTTACAACTCCACATCCCCAGAGAATAATACCAAAGTTGAAAAATTTGTCTCGAACATCCAGTTGCAACGTTTCCATAGCTGAATCTCCAGGTAAATATATAAAAGAATCATAGTTATAGCTTGTGTTGCTATCTGATTTGACCTTATTTTTGCTTGGAAGGGTTGTATCTCTTGTTTCAGAGGATCATATGTCATATAACTTTCTTGGCTGCTTTGCCTCTAAGTCATGGAGAAAGAACCACAGGAAGCAAGGGCTCTGACAGAAAATGGACTTTTTCCTGGCAACTCTTGTATTAAACCAATCAAGAATGGACCCATTGTCCTGCTGAGATCTGATTATTCAGTCTCTCTCTTACAATTGTTTCTGGGGCTTAAGTGAGCTTTCAGTTATCCAGATACACTTGCCGAGAAATAGTTAGTAAACCAATAACACCTGCAGTTAATATGCAGATTAGCCTCTGTTTTTTGTTCTGTGTAATGTTGGCATTAGCCAAATAAAATACATTCTGTGACCGGTGTTGTACCAGATTGACAGCAGTAGCTACCAAATTAGTCTGTTCACACCATAGGTACAGGATGTGCATTGGCAGTGCAAACTGTATGCAGTGTCCTACTAATGTACTTGCAGCCTCTCCTGCAAGGCTCACCTTTAGTGTGAGAGGGTAATTCAAGTTGTCCACTTAATCTTTTAGCCACTGCTGAAATGGCCAACGAGGATGTTGGTTAAGCTGGTGACTCTCATGATGTGGACAGTGGTCCACTAAGAATTGGAGTGAAACATCAGATCATTTATATACTTAAATCAGCATCTGTGCTTATGACTAAAAGTTAGCTAATGTAACTCTGACTTTTAAAAAAGGCTCCAAAGGCGGTCCTGGCAGTTATATAGACTGATAAATCTAACTTTAGTACCCAGCAAACTGGCTGAAACTCTAGGAACAAACAGAATTGTCAGACACATAGAAAAACACAAAATGTTGAGGAGGAGTCAATGTGGTTTTTGTAAAAGGAAATCAAAAGACTGCAATCTATTAGAATTCTCTGATGGTGTCAACAATTATGGGGACAAGTCAATACAGTGCCCTTTGACATTCAGAAAGCCTTTGACAAGGTCCCACTCCAAAGGTTCTTAAGTAAAGTAAGCACTCATGGAGTAAGAGGGAGAATCCTCTCATAGATCAGTAACTGTTTAAAAGACAACAAACAAAGAATAGGAATGAACGGTCAGTTTTCATAGTGCAGAGAAGTAAATAACAGGATCCCCCAAGGATCGGTAGTGGAAACAGTGCTGTTCCACTTAGTCACAAATGACAGGTGAAGAGTGAGGTGGGTGTGAACAGTGAGGTGGCAATATTTGCAGATGATGCACAATTAATGATGATAGTTTAGTCCAAAGCTGATTGTGAAGAGTTACAAGGGGGTTTCATAAAACTGGGTAACTGGGCAACAAAATGACTGAGAAAACTTACTATAATACACATTGAAAATAATATTCCAACTACATATACACATGATCAGATCTAAATTAGTAGTTCTTGGAGTAATGGATAGTTCTCTGAAAACATGTGCTCAATTGAGCAGCAGTAAAAAAAGTTAGTGTTAGGAACCATCCAGAAAGGGTTAGATAATAAAACAGGAGATATGATAATACAACTGTACAAACCTGTGGTATGCTCACACTTTGAACATGGCAGGCAGTTCTGGTCATCCCATCTCAAAAAAGATAGATCAGAAATTGAAAAGGTTCAGAGGGGATCCTGGAATTATTAATATTTATGTGGGGTATGACTTTAACATTAATTTTACCATAAATTGCTTTGTTAAATTTGAAGGTCAGATGGTGTTCATACAGTTGCTCTGAGCATGCCTATAAAGCCTAAAATAATAAACAATTTACTGCACCACATACAAAACATTTATAAGCATTTGTTTCAGATACTTACAAACAGGCTTAATCTAGTGGTGCTTAGTCTCCAAAGTAGTCAGGCAGGTATTAGCAGTGAAACTCTTGGAAGAATTTACTCTTTATACCCTATACAAACAAGTGATGTAATTGTCAGTTACTGACTTCAGCTAAAAACCAATTTGGGATAGTTCACCCTTATTTCCAGTCTTAGTCTAGATAATATTTGCCACTGTTATTTTCCCTGAGTCCCTTCCTACCTCTTTTATGTCCTCCTTCTTGCTGACCAACAGTTTTTCTTCTGCATTTGGGTTCACATAGGACCAAGGTTTTTAGATAACACTGGTGTGTGATGTGGTAAGAATCATGTTTTATTTTAAGACAAATTCTATTTGTCTTATTTAAAACCATCTGCAGTCACCACTGTCACTGAGTGGCCTTCTTTTTAGAAATCTTTCCTTAGTTTGTTAGTTATTCTTTGAACCAGACCTCTTCCATACCTCATTCCTTTGGGCATTTTAACTTATTATTTTCAAAGCTTTCCTTCCAATTACTAGCCTGGGCTTTTCTTTGCAATAATGTTTCCTTAACCAAATTTAAGCTAACCCTAATTCTTTTATTCCTTATATATCCTACGGAAGGGCAACAAAAATTATTATTGATACAGAACAGCTTGTATGTGAGGAGAGGTTAAAAAGACTGGGACTGTTCAATTTGGAAGAGACAACTAACTGGGAACATAAGAGTCTGTAAATAATGAATGGTATTGAGAAAGTGAATAGAGAAGTGTTGTTTACCATTTCACGTAACATAAGAAGTAGGGGTCACCCGATGAAATTAAAAGACAGCCAGTTTAAAACAAAGGAAGTATTTTTCATACAACATATAATCAATCTATGGAATTCATTGCTGTGGGATGTTGTAAAAGCCAAAGTGTAACTGGCTTCAAAAAAGAATTAGATAAGTTCACAGGGAAATAGGTCCATCAAAGGCTATTAGCCAAGATGGTCAAAATTGGAGCCCCATATCCCTAAGCCTCCAACTGCCTGAGACTGGGACTGGATTGCAAGTGATGGTCAGTCAGAATTGCTGTGTTCTGTTAACTCCCTTCAACACAACTGGCATTGGCAACTGTTGGAAGACAGGGTTTTGGAATTAGATGGACCATGGTTCTGGCCCACTATGGCCATTTTATATTCTTGAATGTTGTCAGCCAGTAGCTACATTTTGACCATAATCTGAGCTTTATGTCATCTCTTTCAGTTATCTATTTGATTATTTTTAATCTTCAAGTAAAGGAGTGACCATACAAATTGCTCTTCTAAGTGGAATGTCTGACTCTCATGTGATGAATTCTAAAACTATGTTCGGTGCTTTGCCAAAATAAGATTCTATTTTTAGAAATCTAAACACCTCTGTATCATGCTATACATCCTCACAGCATTTTGATTGACTCGGTGGTATTCTTGGTAGCAGTTGCCATATAGAGAATTCACTTAATTTTTTTAAACCCCCACCTTTGAAAACAAAAACCATAATTTTAAATCTACAGCTTTAGAGCATCTGATTCTTTAATATGTGAACATAAAAGTGGCACCCAGTTGTAACAGAAGAACATATATTGTAACAAACAGGATGGAACAGCTAGCTGCCTGCTTTTTTGACTCCTCCATCAAAAATGCTTCTGCATAGAGTACTAGGAATTTACTCCCATCTAAAAATTTCTGATCTATTTAGAAATTAACTAGAAGATTTCATGTAATGTGTTAACAGCTTTGTACTGTTAAAAAACAAACAAACAAAAAAACAAAAAAAAAACAAAAAAAAACTTGACTTTTTTCAAAAGTTAGAAAAGAATTCAATAAGCTTATCTCTGACTTTATTCTTGGATTTCTGTCAACAAACTTCTGCATGCATCTAAACAATTGCTTTTAAATTCTGTTATCTATAATAGAATTGGAAGGAGCAGAGATGATGCAAATGCCTTTTTGTATCATTTAATCATATTTGGTATAACTTCAGCTAATTTTATTATCTAAGTTTATCTTCTTTGAACTTTTAATTTGAGACTTCTAATTTTATGGTGGTATTTTGTTTTAGTTTCTCCAAATGAAGACTCTTTTGAAGATTTGACAGAAGAAAGTATAATGCTTTCATGGAACAACATAGCCAAACTGAAGTTAGATGAGCAACATAAAATTCATAAAGAGTAAGTCTTAGTTAAACAGGAGACTATTATATTAGTCTCAAAAGTCTCATTATATTAGTCTCAAAATCCAATGACTTCTTTTAGCTGTTGTTCTAGTTATTGGATCATCTGTTGATTTGGCTGAATTGTGTGAATGAAAGCTTTTGAAAAAGCTTTCCTGCATGAGATTATCTGATTCTTTGATAGTGCAAAATGAGTTGTATGCTAGGAATTAGCCTGATGTTTTAACACCTCATTATTAGATTCCCAGTAGAAAATAAGTGATTTAATGTGGTTTAGGCTTTCACCACCTTAAACAGGTCCTTTCTAGTTAGAGTTGAAGCACACTGTTAGAACAATGTGGGGAACTTGCACTGCTGCTCCCCATTCTTTGACAAGGTATTTTTTTGTCTATAGAATTGTGATGCAGTCTGTAAAAAATCTTCTTCTTTATTTGTTTAAATGTCTAGATTAACTCTTGTGAAGATCAAATACTGAATTCCAGATATAGAAAGAGTCACTGTAAAGTATGATTATTAGAATTAATACCCTTTGAATTCACTTTCACACTTATTTGTGTTGAATAGGGAAATTACTGGAATAGCAGTTTCTTCCAATGGGTCTTCAATTTTCACTACATCTCAAGGTGTGTATTCTGATTCATACATCTCTTTGTAAGACTGACATAAACATTGCATCACTATGCTGTGATGTCTTGCCTTAATGATGTTGCATGAACCATCAAAAATTCAGACCACTCAGAGTGTACTTGCTGCGTTTTGGGTGGGATTTGCAATATGCTTAGCAGAAGCCTAACGCTGTTGTTCTTGAATTCATTGTAGTAATTTCACTGAAAACAGAAGTAGGCCAATACAATGATTTTGAAAATATCACCCTTATTTGGTTTCTTTATCTTTTTAAATAAAGTAGTCCACTGTTGGACTTTTATGCAAAAATCTGTTTGTCTGTACTGAGAGGAGTCACCCTAGCATTTCTGTTGTTGAAGTTTTTAAGACTTTTTGAAAGAAACAAACAGCCTAATGTGACGGGAAGGCTTATTATCTGAAGGAGTTTGGGATGGTCACATAGGCCAAGTCATGCCAAACAAACGTTAATAGAACTGTGTACCACATACTTAACACACCTATAAAACCAATTTAGCTCAGCTTATGTCATTTGTCATGCTTGAAACATTCCAAATGCCAAGTAAGTGAGAAACTCACAGTGACTGTTAATGTCTCTTTCTAATGTTACAAAGATCCCATTTGCTATCATACTGGCTCATAAGGTACATGACATCTAAACCTGTCGTTGATGCAAGTCAGATTATTTCTAGTCCTGAACTTCAGAACAGTGTCAAATTTGGGACAGAGGAATGATTTTAAAAGAAAACATTCTCAGGAAGAAGTGTCAAATGATTGATTAGTGGGCAGAGTTCAGATTAAGTGGACAAAGGACACATGCTGGATTAAGTTAAATTAATCTGCAACTTCTCATAGATACTAAATCTGCATGACTAGCATGCAGAAGTGAGAGTCCTGGGAACTATAACACTTAATCTTCCTTGTTGTCTTGCATATTAAATACCAGTGATGAACAACAAATGAGAATGTCCAGAGGGTATGCTTTCAACCTACTGCAGTTAACTTGGGTTACCATTTGAATATAAAACATGAAGACTGTGTTTTCCCTTCAGCTGCCTGTTGTTCTCCCTCCTCAAAAACTGTCTCTCCTCTGAGTTAAGAAGGGAAAAATCCACTGTTTTTCTTAACAGAACCTGTAGTTCTTGACCTCTTATAGTGGCATTTTATGAGTTATGAATGCATCATTTGTCTGCTATTAGAACTGGACATTTGAAATATTGAAAACAGGAGCAAAAATTATTAGTCTGGAGTATTACAGTGCAGTCCTGTTCTTGTATTCATAATTACTTCCCTCATATTTGCATTAGATTCAACCCTGAAGATGTTTTCTAAAGAATCAAAAGCACTCCAGAGAAGTGTGTCCTTTTCCAACATGGTGAGTAGTAGTTGTCATAACAAAAATGAAATGATTAAGAGAACAAACTGATAAATTAAACAGTAATAAGTCCCCCTGTAGCAGGGTGTTGCTGAGACATAATTAAAGGGAAATGGGAGCCACCTGAGTAGTCTGGCTAACAAGCTGGAACACCTGTGGAAACTGGGAAGCCTATAAAAGCTCCCAGGAAGAGGAAGCAGGAGGGAACAGGGGATGTTCCAATGGGAGAAGGCTGAGCACCATGCTGCTGAAAGGCAAGAGCTGTGAGACCCTGGTAACTGTGTGGACTCTTGTATGTAGAAGGTGGTGGGCAAACCATTACAGATAAAGGGCACTGGTGAAGCAAAACAGTGGTTTAAAAATGGTTTGTGAGGCCCAAAGGCCTGAACAGCAAGTAGGTCAAGCACAAATTGCCACACCTCAGGACCAAATGGTATCCGCCCAAGATTTCTGAAGCAACTTAAATGTGAAATTTGCGGAACTGTTCTCTGTGGTATGTTACCTGTTGTTTAAATTAGCTTCTGTACCACATGACTGGAGGATGTAATTCAGTTTATTCAAAAAAGCTCCGGGGGCAGTCCCATTAATCACAGGTCAGTAACCCAACTTCAATACTAAGCAAATTTGATTGAAAATATAATAAAAACAGAATTATCAGACACACACATGAACAAGATTTAATTGGGAAGAATCATTATGGTTCTTGTAAAGAGAAATCATGCTTCACCAATCTGCTAGCATCCTTGGAGGTGGTCCACAAACATGGTGATACGGTATATTTAGATTTTCAGAAAGCTATTGACAAGGTTGCCACATCATTCTCTTAAGCAAAGTAAGTTGTCATAGGATGATAAGGGAGGGTCCTCTCATATATCAGTAAGTGATTAAAAGCTAGGAATAAATAGCTAGTTTTCACCATGGAGAAATAATAATAGTGGTATTCCACAGGGTCTGTACTAAGACCAATACTGTTCAACATATACATTGATTATCTAGAAAAAGGAGTAACCAGCAAGGTGGCAGAATTCACAGATGATATAAAACACTCAAGATAGTTTAGTTCAAAGCAGACTGCAAAGAGTTACAAAGGGATCTCACCAAACTGGGTGACTAGGTAACAAAATGGCAAAATAACAAAAATAAATAAAATATTTTAAAAAGCTGAAATTCAGTGTTGACAGATGCAAAGTAATATACCTTGGAAAAACATCCCGACTATGCATATAAAATGATGGATGTCTTAATTAGCTATTACCATTCAAGAAAGAGATCTTGGAGTCATTGTGGAAAGTTCTCTGAAAGCATCCACTTAGTATGCAGTGGCAGTCCAAAAAAAAAAAGTGAACAGAATGTTGTGAATAATTAGGAAGGGATAGTTAAGAAGACGGGTAAATCCATGATATGCCCATGTCTTGAACACGGCAGCGGATCTAGGCGCCCTATCTCAAAAAAGATATATTGGAATTGGATAAGGTACAGAAAATGGCAACAAAAATGATTAGGGGTATGGGATAGCTTCTATATGAGAAGAGGTTAATAAAACTGGGATTTTTCAGCTTGGAAAATTGACTGGAGGGTGAATAGGTTAGAGGGCTATAAAATCATGGTTAATGTACAAAATAAATAAGGAAGTGTTATTTATTCCTTCTAGTAACACAGGAACTAGGAATGACCCAATGAAATGAATAGGCAGCAGGTTTTAAAAGAATAAAAGGAAGCATTTCCTCACCCAGCTGACCTCTGGAGCTCTTTGTTTGAGGATGTTGTGAAAGCCAAGACCAATGTTCCCTGCAGGCTGTGTGGGTGCGCAGCCCCTGTTGCTCACCCATGCAGGGAACACTGCCAGCCATGCACAGCCAGCAGCAGTGTCCCCTACCTGGCTGGAAGACACAGTCTTCCAGCTAGAATGGAGCTGCTCAGCTGTCCCAGGCTGGGAGTTTTTGGCTTTGGCAGCCAGGTAAAGGATCTGGGGGGTGGCAGGGGGTTGGGGACAGTTGAGCAGCTGACAGAAAAAGGGTGCGGTGGAAGGGGTGGGAAGAAGGGGTTGGGCCGGTGGGGTGGGGGTGGGGGGCAGGACTGGGAGAGCTGGTAGCCAGGCAGGCAAGTTAAGGTGGGAAGAAGGAGTCAGGCCAGTTTGAGGGGAAGGGGGGGGGGAGGAGAGACTGGGAGAGCAGGTGGTCAGGTTAGGGAAGGGTTGGGGGGAGCCGGTGGAGCAGGCTTTGGGCAGCTGGCAGCTGGGCAGGTGGCTTGGGGAAGGGTTGGGGTGCAGGGAAGGCTCCTGGGGCTTGGGGAGCTGACGGGTGGGAAAGGGGAGGTGTCTGGGGTCATCGCTCCTTATTGGTGTGTTCCTGTAACGTCTCTTGGGAACGTGTTTACAAAATTGTTTGTGAACTCTGTGTGTTCTTGTTCCATCTTCTCAAGGCAAGAATGTACTTACTTGGTTAGCTGATAACTTGTGTGTCACTATTCTGCAAAGAACAGGCTTTGTTTGGTTCGTCCTTTTGGCTATGCCCAAACCACTAGCAAGAACTAGGTATAATTATAGTATCTATGTACTTCACAGACATTACAAAATGATTTTCACAACATGTCTGTGCTACGAAGCAGTGTTGTTGTTATTACTGTACATATGATGAATTGAGGTATAGGGAGGTTAAAGAATCCTGTAACTTTGGGTACACAATCTGAAATGCCTAAAGTCCACTTTTTCAAAGTATTGTGCATTATAGAGCACTTTATTGTTCATCTTCACAAGCCTTCAGGAGCCGTGTGATTTGTCAGAGATTTAGGAGGACATGGCCAAAGTTGAGTGGTTCCCCTGTCCAGAGCGAGAGTGAGAGAGAAAATTATAGATGGAATTGGTAGTGATGCCTCTAGTTAAACTTGTCCTATGCTTTTGATCATAACATCCTGTTTTTAGTTGCTTATAATTTGTCAAGCTTATTCATGTTTAAATTTTCCTGTACCTTGCTACAAGTCTGCCTCCAGCTTGTGATGCATATAAACAAAAGGGCCAAATTAAGATTGCCATGAGCAAGTTTCATTTTAAGAGTTTTCTAGCATTTGATTAGCTTAGCAAACTATGTTAAGGTTGCTTTGTTTTTCCTTTGGGGAGAGGGTAGAGATCGATAATTTACTAATTAAAAAAGAAAAAATTCCATCATGTGGGGCCATCTTGAGCCCCAAAATGTGGGTCATCAGCCGGGTTGAAACGTTTAGCTTAATTACATAGACTTCTACCACTTAATTAATAGAATAACTTGTAGGAGTAATAGGCAGCTGTTCTTTATATGAACCAGTCAGGTGAGGTGGTGGGGTGGGAGAATGCGACACTATAACGAGCAAAGCCCTCAGTTGTCTGTTCAGTGCTTCTGATGGCCTGTCTTGCCACTTGGCCCTACTTGATTGGCTGAAGAAACCAGCAGGCTGGCTTTTAAACCTAGCAGCAGCAGTAGTTTGCTGGCTGCTTAATGAACATACTCTTGGAGTCTTTCCATGTGCTCATCTCTCCAAGCCATGTTCCTGCCCTGCACTCAACCTTTCTCCTGCCTCAGAGCCAGTCCTGCTCTTGCCTTCCCTGACTCCTGGTACTTCATTAAAGGTTGACATCATTTCACAAAGGTAGTTTGAATAGAGATGTTCCAAAAGAGTAGCCATGTTGGTCTAGTTCACTAAAACAAACAAGGAGTCCTGTGGCACTTTTAAAGATTAACCGATTTTATTTATCACATGAGCTTTTGTGGGGAAAAAATCGCACTTCATCAGATAAATAAATTTTAGTCTTTTACATAACATCGAATAGCAAGAGGTTGGCAATAGTACAAGGCAAATACAAGGGCATTACATAAATAACATGAATATCTTTAGACAGAGAAAGTGGATTAGGTAATATATTTTACTGAATCCCATTCTGTTGGTGAAGGAGACAAGTTTACAGAGAGCTTGTCTTCAAGTCTAGGAAAGGGTTGTCACAGTCCAGCTGGGTTAGTTAAAGATATTACTTCCCCCATTTACACTCTCTAACAGCTTGGGACAAACAGGGCTACAGCAAGACTGGAAATGTGAATATCTTTATAAGTTATCTGACAAGTGCAAATGTTCACTCTAAGCTGAAGATGCAGCGGAGCAAGTTATGGATGCACTCAGGGAGCAAGAAGGCAGTGGGGAAGGGGGTCGGAGAACCAGCAGGGAACTTGCTCAGCTGCATCCATAACTTGCTCCGCTGCATCATCAGCTTAGAGGGAACATTGGCAAGACTATAACAGGGTTCGGTAAAGAACAAGCTGGCCACTGTCAGAAGACCGGATACTAGGCCAGATGGATCATTGGTCTGACCAAGTACAGCAGTTTCTTATAAAGTGTTCCTGAAAGCTACCACAGAAAGATGTCCCTCTTCAGCACTATGTCAATGAAATGCCAGAGTTGCCTTTTGTTTCCTTCCCCATCCAGCCATTCTGCTTTTTGCATTCTGTCTTGCATGAGCAATGTATGAATGTGGAGTGAGATTCTGTACTGTGCCTCCAAAGAAACATAGCAGAGCTTCCGCACTCCCAGTTTTGGGCTGCTCTGTAATGTAACAGACCATTTAAATAAACTTGTAACTGGCTGTGTATGGCCAGCAGTGCTGCCCAGTATCTCAGCAGTACTATGTGCTCTCATGCCCCTCACATGTTCCCTAAACCAGGACTTGTAAGGGAGCCCTTGAAAGGACATCTCTTAGCTATCTTCCTCAGTTCTGTGCAGGGGAGTTATCCTCCAGGGGGATCTCTTTTAGACCCTCTTGCTTCAGCCTCTGCCATTTACAGAAGGTGACCGGAGGAGAGGTGATAATCTCGCCTATGGGATCGACTAGGCTGATACTGCTTCTGACTGACAGCTGTTTGCTTTTCATTAGGGGTTTTTCCCCCCATAATCCTTGACCAAAGAGCAGTTTCTTTCATTAATGGGACTTGTCTACACAGACATTCTTTTTAGTCTACTACAGGTGTTATGCAGCAGAAATGGTGACAGACTTAGAGTGTTGCAGCTGGCCAGTCTGCCACTACGTTACCTTAACCCTGCTTAGAGCAGGTATAGAACACAAAGCAATAAAAACGCCAGCAGCAGAACTACATGAGTTCTCCCACAGTTTCTGCCACAGATGTAGTGCAACCGGAGCAGATTTCAAGAAACAAGCCAATGTAGACAAAAGCCTTAGCACCAGCAAGCACTGTCCCTCCTAAAGAGGATAGATATTCTTAGCATGCTTGGTGTCCATGGAGCTGCTTTTTTTACTTATGCACCCATACTGTGGAGAGAATACCTTTTCCTGGCCGGTGGTCTTTTAGACAACACTTTGCATCAAAATAGCATTTTCTGAATAGTAGCTAGCATGAAGTGGTTCTTTGGCCATGTAAATATAGAACAAAAGCTTCCATTTACTTTGGTGGCTTTAGGTTTCTCCAGTGTTTGCTGCATCTCAAGTTGACAGGTGGCAAAACTAGAAAGCTTGCCCATGCAAATAGGACAAACCAGAAGGATGAAGCAATGCACTGTATTCTAGAAGCAGGAGCTTAGAATTATTGTCAATTTTGTATCCTTTATAGCAGTGGTTCCCCAGGGTGAAAAGAACAGTGCAGGCTCCTTGCTGCAGCCATGCGGATGGGAAATTTGCACTTCCCTTGTCTGTAGCAAGGAGCATAGCAAAGTGCTCTGCTTACGTCCCTAAGTGCTGGGGTCCCTCCTGAAGCCAGAAGGAGGGAAGCACTGATCTTCCATCACCCGAGATGCAGAAGTGAGCCACTGCCTAGGCTGGGGCCCAGGTGGCGTACACATTGCTACAGGATGAGTGTGGTTTCCCTGCTGCAGCCAGGGAGATGAGAAATTGGTGAGGAGGCAGCCTTCTTGCTGAACTCCTTCCATCTGGCTGTAGCAGTGTGGGCGACTGGTGGCTCTGCAGCGTTATAAAAATGATACCTGTGGTGCTTGAGCCAAAAAGGTTAAGAACCAGTGCTGTACTATAGCATGCTGGAATTAGATGTCTTATGCAAAGCTGGTAATTATTTTATGTTGACCATAGTATCCACTGACCTTTAAGCCAGTAAGAGTTAATGTCTGATACTAGGCATGTTTATTATTTATTTTTTACTTTTGAAATCAGGAAATGCATAGGATATAGCTACTGTTTGTTAATTAACTTTAATTGAAGTCTCTGCTATCTGGTACCAAATTAAATGCTGCTTTATTTTCCTTTTCGTTTATAGGCTTTGTCATCTTGTTTAATTTTACCAGGAGATACCACTGTCATAAGTTCTTCATGGGACAATCATATGTGTGTATTTACTGTCTGTGGATTATACTTAAACATACTGGGTTTTGGTAACTATGTTTTATGAAACTTCTTTGAGGACATGGAAGTAAGTCACTGTCAAGAAGCACTTTTTCTGCAGTTTTCAGCAGATTTTTATCTGTTTAGAAATTACAGAAGCTGAATTATTTAACTTAAGAGCTATAAAAACATTTGCTCAGTGAAGAAGTACTTTCATAACTAATGTTTTTTTCTCTGTTAGCTATTTTTATTCAATCGCTTTTGGAAGACTGCAAGACACGCTAATAGGACATGACGATGCCATCAGCAAGATCTGCTGGCATGATAATCGCTTGTATTCTGCATCTTGGGACTCCACTGTAAAGGTGTATATGTCAGCTGTTTTATTATTTATACTCCTGGTTTGAATTAAGGTTGCAGAATACTCCAGAATGTATGAGAGCAGCTGTCCTGTTATTAACAAAGATTGCTGTGATTGTACTTAGCCCCTTATAATAGACCAGTGGTTTTCAACTTTTTTATATTTGTGGACCCCTAAAAAAAAACTTCAGATGGAGGTGTTTTGGGGAGTTTTAGACATAGTCTGTGGACTCCCTGGGGTCCACACAGGCTGAAAACCACTGCAATAAATGTTACCACCACTTACACAGAATATCTTGCACTGATGCCAGTGCTCTGTGATCTGCATTGAATACCTGTTGAGTTGGGCAGAATTTCAGATTTTGGCTTTCCCTGGTGAAGCAGTAATGGGATAAGATCTCCCCAATTAAAATATCACTTTCTCCCTGTCTCATGCTTCTATAGTTACAGTCTGAGACTTTCCCCTCAGCCCCCCCCCCCCCCCCCCCGCAACACATTTGTTTTAAGGGGCAGGGGTTGTTGGCATCATCAGGGTGCTCCCCAAACTTTGAAATTCATTATTGCACTTCAGAGCATTCTGGGAAGCCTGTCCATCTGTTGAATTGAAGGGTTGTAATGTGTTGTTTTGTCATGTTTTCTTGCTCAGTGGATGGAGGGGTGGCTCTGGTTGGTTGAGTGGAACATGCTGCTGCTCTTTATCATTAGTATTATTATTATTATTTAGACTAAGTTCTTCATGATTTGTCAAGAAAATTTAGAATGTGTGAGAGGCAGGCTTAATATTTAACGCAAAACAAATAAAAGGAAATATTCTGAGTTTAGAGACAGAGGACATTACTGTAATTGACTTCTGTACAGCTTTTAGTTAATACAAACAATTTACCTTGCAGTGATGGAACTAGGTAGTAAAAAAAGCTAACAGGAAAAGTTGTCCATATTTATGTTGAAACAAACTGCAATATTGGTATTGTAGGTGTGGCACTGTGTTCCCGCAGAGGTTCTGAGTACAAAAAGACATCATTTTGAATTGCTTGCTGAGCTAGAACATGATGTTAGTGTGAGTATGGAAATATGCACATATATAACTTTTTCAATAAATAAAAGACTATAGTCTGGAGTTACTTGACAATATATAAATCAAGCTTTCACTGCAAGAATGCCAAGATTAGGAGGGAATAGAATGGAGTAAGGGCAAAGTGAAAGCTAACTCCAAATATTTTTCTTCTTTACTTAAGAGCTGGTTAAAGTATCCACTTCTGGGGAATGGGAAGGTTATAAAACCAATGGGTTTTCTTATTGTTGGTCCGGCACTATTTGTAATGTGTGGAAAGGGTTCTTGGGCTCTTTTAGTAAATTAGAATAAACTTGTCCGAAGTATTTTCATGTTTTATGCCTTCTGCACAAATACCAAATGTGCTTGTTTAAAGTTTTAAGGTAAATCAGACTTGTTTTCCATATTTTGAACTTTGCTATGATATGTTATCAAAAATATGATTGTAAATATCTAAATACATTGTCTGTGTTTGGCTCAACCATTCAGTTAAGAAAAACCTGGGCAGGTACTAGGATAGAAATGTACACAAATCCTGAAACTTCTAATATTGTAACTGCAGAGTAGCTAAAAACGTTTATATTACATGAATTTTTTTAAAACCTCTCCATGGATTTATTTATGGATCACAAGATGGCAACAATGCCTGGTAAAATTTATCAACAGCATCCAAGGATATCAAAACCAGATGAGTTGGGCAAAGTGCAAGGTAGTGGTTTTTTAGACTTGCTTGCTGTGGTTAAGTGTTTCATTAACTAAGATCAGAAGTAATAGGCTATCAATTAGTCATCTTAACTTCTGATTCTGCAAAGATAAAGAATACTTATAAATCTGCTTAAGACTCCACTTATATCTCCTCTACTTTTTCTTCTCACAGTTGGAATGGCTAGATAAGGATTTTTTAAAAAGTTAGAATTTTACATAAAAATATATAATCAACTCATGTAAGAAAATTGGATGATTATGGAAGACAGACATGTTTTGTTAACTCTTAAACTTCTACCAAGAATGCTTACCTGAGGGGTAGGTTAAAGGAATAATGTGGTTCTTTAATTGTCTAGGTAAATACTATCAATTTAAGTGCTGCGAATACAATGCTGGTATCTGGAACCAAAGAAGGCACCATTAGTATTTGGGATGTGTCTACTGCCACTGTGTTGCACCAACTTGCATGTCATTCAGGGACTGTATACGATGCTGCTTTTAGTCCTGGTATGTTGTGTTTAAATCTCTTTTAATATGCACCTGTTTGAGAGATGAGAATTGCTATAGGAATCTGTCACTTATTAACTCTATTGTACATTGATACCTGGATTTTTAACATAATTGTAGACTTCAGACCATCAGTTACAGTCAGACACAAATCTCCACTCTTCAGGTCTTATCAGTGCTTTGCAGTACCATGGTTGGTGTCAGAACACTGTTTTCTAGGGCTAGTCCACTTATAAACTACTGCTGCTGGTTTTTGCTTGAAGAGTGACTTGCCTCCTCATCATCCGAAGGTGGGTCTGCACTGCCTGCCCTTTTTGGCAACAGTCAAACTGAGATACACATGTTACTTAAAATAACTTAGTGTACCTTAGTTCTAATGCCTAACTCCTGGCTTGTCCACTGTGCTGAGTCGAAGGGAGGTGGCCTCCCTTCAACTCAGCACTACCCTGTTGCTGGGGTCATGTTCTAGGATCAAACTTTCTGATTGACTGCTTGGGTCTGTGAAGACCTGCCCTGTGACAGCACTGGAGTAACTGTTTTTAATTAAATTGCTGTTTGCTGACACACCTAACTAATATGCAATATTAGCTGGAATTCCTTGCTTTGAACAGTGGAATTATTAGGTATATGTTGTGTGTGTTTAATGCATTTAATTTTTGTACAGACAGCAGACATCTGCTCAGCACAGGAGAAGATGGCTGTTTTAAAGTAATAGATGTGCAAACTGGAATGCTCATCTCTTCTATGGCCTCAGAGCAGTCACAAAGGTAATGGTAAGAGAAAGCTCTGTGAAAGCCCAAACCCTAGTAGCTGCAGTTGCTGTATGAATGACTGATAGAATTATATCTCTGAATTAGAGTGAGAGTAGGAAGTATACATCTGTGTTTGCATCAAATGCCCAAAGAGAGTGAACATGGCATACAGTATTATAAACTACTTCTATGCTATGGTATACCTCCTCTAGGAGAAATGGAGTCTTTATCAAGGGAGGCATGTAGCAACAGACTGAAGAGCAAAGGCTGGGATTCTGTGTATGTTGTAAACCAAGCGAGGAGTCCTGTGGCACTTAAAGACTAACACATTTATTTATTGCATCAGCTTTCATGGGAGAAAAATCTCACTTCAGAGTCTGTGGCCACAGTTTCCCAACTTGGATACTAAAACTACGCAGATATGCTAAGCAGTTGGAGTTTTCACTGAAAATGGTGAGAGCTGATACTGAAAGTTGCTGCAGTTAGTAGATGCAATTTTTTTAGTGCATAGTTCAACAGCATAAAACATCTTGGGTCCAAAACATATGTTGGTGTGTCATATACCAAAAACTGTAGAATGGTTTGCCTTATCTTCAACTGAATAAACTATCATTTTTACCTTTGCTTCCTCTGTGTATATTTACTGATCTACTGGGTCAGAATATAAAGCAGTATAATAAGTGGTTTACATGATCAATGGAAAGTTTCAAAAATGAAACTGGCCCTTTCCCTTGAGGCAAATTCTTATTGCTTTATTCATAGTGCAGCATTGGCCTCAGTACTAGCTAAAATAGTTTTTTATGCATAGGGGAGAGACTAAACCAGGGGTCTAAAACTTGCAACCAGTGGGCCACATGCAGCCCCTAAAGTTATTTCCTGCAGCCCACAATGACAGTTTTGCTATTGATATTTGCAATATTGTTGTATGAAAAGGTTTCAGTGGTGCGGCCCTCAGGCTAACATATTAGTCCTCATGTGGCCCTCATGGTGATTTGAGTTTGAGACCCTTGGACTAAACTAACAGATACAAGAGTCTTAAATAAACAGTGGTACTTCTTAACTCTAATGGGATAAATGATTATTGAATTGTTTTGCAGATGTTTCAAATGGGATGGACATACAGTCTTATCAGGAAGCCAGTCTGGTGAATTATTGGTTTGGGACCTTCTTGCAGGAAAAGTTACTGAAAGAATCAAAGGACATACAGGTGTGTAGAGTACTGTGTAATCTCAGTCCAGATTCACAGAAGGACTTGCATGCTTAAGCCCTAGTTGTAGGGGTCTAAGTCCCAGAATTAGGCTGCGCTGAAATCCACAAAACCCATGTGTGGTGCTGCCTGCTCCTGTGGTGCCTAAACTCACTCAGCCTCTAAATCTCTGCTGTATAGTTCCCCTGGTACCTATGTTTCTTCCTCTGCACATGCAAACTGCTGCCTCACTCTAGGCATCTGACACCTGTCGCCTGTCTGGACTACATAACCATCCACAAATCAGGAAGAATGGCAGAATAGCACATCTTGTCTACAAAGCCTGATCTGATGGATGTGCTCAGAGCAGCCTAACTACATATAAAACAGCCAGGGCGTGGCTGGGAGGAGGACTTTCGTTTAACCTTTCGTGGAGTGGCTAGGGCACTCCCCTAGGTGCTAGGAGAGCCCAGTGAGTGAGTCTTTGGCCTGGTCTACACTAGAGAGTTCTGCTGACAAAAGTCAGCTTTTATCAACAAAACAGCTGTGATGTACACGATATAGTCACCTCCCCACCAACAAAACTGCGCTGTGCTGCCAACAAAATAAAAACACCCTAAGACGGATGCGGTTTTTGTAGGCAGAGCTAGGACAACACAGCATGAGTGTAGACACTGTGTCCCCTTTGAGCAGCAGAGGAGCTGTCGCATGGGTCAGTTTCACTGAGGGCCTGACTCCAACACCAGCTGCTGGTCCTGGGGGTAGGAGGCCACGTGCCATCCCCTGCAAAGCCACCCATGCCCAGGCTCGCAGTCCATGTCTCAGCAGCAGCTGCCTGCACCCCATCTCAGAGGCAGGTGAAAGCTATGGGCTGCTCCTGCAATCCCGGGCTGCAGCTCCCAGGTCCTGGCCACAAGCAGCAAGCCGCTCCAGGCTGCAAGCTGGGCACAGGTGGCTGCACCCTGCTGGCAACCTAGGCACTCTGACAGCTGCTCCAGGTCGGGGGTGGCTGCCTACCAGCTCCTGGCTGAGAACTGATACCAGTAAGCTGTGGAAGGTTGCAGCCAGCTCCCAGTGTGGCACAAGAGGCTGCCTCTCAATTTCATGTGGGCTGCTGCAACCCCACTCCCACTCAGAACTGAAGGCTGCAGTTGGCTCCAGGAAGTCCCCACATCCCAGCTGGAATCGAGGTGGGGGGGTGTGAAGCCTGCAGGGAGCCCAGGACTTCTCTTAGCTCCCCCATGCTGTCCCTTAGGTTGAGGGAGTAATCTTGGTGGAGACACACTCCACCCACCCAAAGTAGCAGTGTGGATGTCAGCCTTCGCTAATGGCATAAGACATATCTTTTATGTCAACAAAATTTCCTGGTATAGACAAGGCCTTAATCTTCCCTGTTAATTCTGCTCTACTTTAGTTAAATGTTTGAATAAATAAAAATGAATTGATCCAGAGGAAGTGAGACCCCGTCTACGTTACAGGCGCTATAGCGATTGTACTATAGCTATATTGTTGTAGCACTGTCATGTAGATACTTCCTACAACAACAGAAAGGATTTTTCCTTCATTGCTGTCAATGCACCTCTGCAAATGACAGTAACTAGGTCAGTGGAAAAGTGCTATGCTGGGGCTTAGGTTGAGTACTACAGTTAAGCCAGGTGTGAATGTTTCAAACCCATGAGCAATGTAAGTGAGTCTAAATTTAAAGTGTGGACCAGGTATGAATGGCTTTTTAGTCTAGTGCAGGGTGTCAAACTTACATTCCACAGGCTGAATGTGGCCCGCTGAGGGCACTGATCTGGCCCGCGGAGCTCTCCATGGCAGCAGCCAGCAGCAAACAACAAAAAGACAGGCTGCTACCGGCAGAGCAGGGTTAAGCCTACTTGTGACTCGGATCATGTGAGTGAGTCACAGCACAGGGGAACAAAGGAAGCACTTAAGCCAATTCTAGCTCAGTTCTGCTGTGGTCTGCCAACCAATCAGAATCTCAGTCAAAGGAGGCTGGGCCAGGCTCCCAGAGAGCACTGCCCCCCACCCCACCTGCTCACTGATAGTCAGTTGGTATGCTAATCTGATTTGACTGCACATTGAATAAGAAAGAAAAAGTGGCTGGAGGCCAGGTGGGAATGAGCCAATCAAAGGCCAGCCGGGACTGAGCCCAACTGGAGGCCACCATAGTGAGTGGGTTGGGGGAGGCAGGACGCAGCCCGCCTGTGGCTGTGACTGAGACTAATTGCCTGCCGCCATACGGTAGCAGAAGTGGAAAACAAAGGGGAAGGGGGCAGTCTGAGAGTGGCTAAGCAGCGGAAGAAGGAACTGGGGGACCTGAACAACAGGAGAAGGGGGAGTCAGGGAGTCAGTGTGGCAAAGGGGAGCCCAAAAGGCAGGTAAAAGGAAAGGGGTTTGCTGAGCCTGCAGGGTTGGAGAGGGGGAAGGGGAACACGTATCACTCTGAACGTGGGAGGGGAAAGGACTGGGGAGCCCCTGCAGACACATGGCCTGCGACAGGTGTCCTTCCCTCCAACATGACTCTCCACAGTGCATGAATTTAACACCTCTGGTCTAGTGGCTACAGCACTCTTTTGCGAGCAGGAACTCCTGTTTAATCCCTTCCTTAGTCAGACAGAGGGTAGACACAGACTCTAAGGTCAGAAGGAATCTATATGATTATCTAGACTGACCTGCACAATGCAGGCCACAGAGTCACACCCACCCACTCCTGAATAAGCCTATAACTCAGTTATTGAAGTCCTCAAGTCATCATTTTATTATGTTAAAAGTACAGAGAATCCACTAGCAAGTGAGCTGTGCCCTATGCTACAGAGCAAGGTAAAAAAAAACACTTAGAGCCCTTTCCAATTAATTAATCCCTGATCATCTGCATCCCAGGTGAGTGCTCTAACCACTGGGCTAAAGGTTATAAGGGAGGTCCTCTTCCTTCTCTTGCATTCTTTTTTGTTTTCATGTGAGATAGGCACCTAACTCATTCGTGGAAAATGTGGATTAGGCACCTAAATTGTCTGAGTCCACGAAAGATGCTCCAGGTAGTTGGTGGCAAGCAGAGAAGAGTGCCTCCCTGCAGCCTGGACTTAGGCATCTAACTTGTGAGAAGGGTGGGACTAAGAATACATCCCCTCTTACTAGCATCTTCCCTTGGCTAGCTTAGGCAGCTTCTGACTTGCCATGTTGACTTTTGGATCCCCTTTTAAGATAGCTGTTTCTTCCCATGCCTTATACAAGGAACCTAGACATCTTGTTCAAGCTTTGCAGACTCCTGTGCTTTTCTAGACACTGAAAAGTTAAGCATTGCAACATCCTATATGTCTTTGTGGATCTCCGTCCCAGCTCTGTGCAAGGTTCCTTTTTTACTGTATGCTGACACTGGTCAGACAACATTTAAATTTTCTGACATAGTCACCAGCTGAGGAGAACTGGAAGTTAGAATCAGGTGACAATTGGATCAGATTCTATTGTCTTAAATTTAGCAAGTCTCTTGTTGGCTTTAATGGAAAATACAGAGGACTCTTAGTCCTTAATTCCTGGCTAGAGACATTATAAAAGCAGGTGCTGATCTGCCTGTTTGTTGGGTGGTAGGAGGGAAGAATTAAAAAAAAGATTAACAGGAGAAATGTTGAATTCTATTGATTTGGATGTTCATGGTACTGCTGGAAGCAGGATGCTCTAATAGCATGCAAGGTTTAGTAGGCTCCTGGTACAGCAAAATACCCAGGTTTCTGCCCCAGATGTGAATTCCTGGGAGAGTCCAAGTGTGTATTTTTAACATTAAATAAAACTTCATTTAAAAAAAAATGAATGTCAGAAATCTGTCAGATAGTTTTACAGTGTCCACACTGTAAGCATTCAGTGTGTTACAGTATGACACAAGCTTCTTTCAGGTTGTCTGAAGGCTTGAAGATAACATCATCTTGCATACAGTTTGCTTTTAAGGTTTTTTTCCTAGTATGAGGGCTGGAGCTCAGCTTAGTTCTAAGTGTGTATTCTGAGATTGCACCAAGGGTCCTTGCCATATGCTGCCATGGGAGTAAATTGCAGGATGCCAACTCCTATTTTAACATATGATAAATGGAACAAGTGGCAGGGCCTAAGAATAGTCTGTTGAAAGCTGTTTTTAGGGTCTGTAAAAAAGCCTCTTGCAGCCAGTTGACTAGTGTTGAAATGTCTGTATCCTCCAGTTGAAATGACTGCTAAGAATGTGTTCTGTAAATGAGATTGCTGACCCTCACTGATCATGCTCATGCAGGAAAAATTTAAGGCTGTGCTGTTAAATGCTGTTTAAAAAAAATGCATTAAATAGTTCCTGCAAACTTGTTTTTGAAGTAGTACTCTTCTGACTTGGTCAAAACACTTAACAAGTATTCCTCTGTTTTTGTACCTAACACAATTCCAATGATGATTTTTTCTTAGGTGCTGTAACATGTATGTGGATGAATGAACAATGCAACAGTATTATCACAGGAGGGGAAGACAGACAGATCATGTTCTGGAAATTGCAATACTAAGTGCCTTTTCATGTCAGATATTTAAATGAACTCAATATATTTTAAACCAAACTTTGTAAAGGAGCTTACCCCATGTGCAATGATGGCTACAGAAGTTCTACCAAATAGAAAGTTTTGTTTAGCTAAAACTTTCAAGCTTATGGTGACTTTATTAAAAGCTCTTGCACTGTCATTTCCATACTGTAATATTTTTGGTTTGTTATTTCATTATGGCTTTGGTATGTTGTCCTGACTTGAAAATGCTTGTCTTAATTTGAGATGACTTATTTTTCTGTAATTAAAGAGATTTTAACTTGCAGTCACTGTGTGATGTACTTGAACTGTATCAAATAGGGCAGAACATGTTTGAATTAATAAAGTAAGTCTCTCTCATTTCAACAAGAAACACATTCATATCATTTGGTACATCATTTTTTAATTGGATGCATCTTAAGCACAAACTTTCATAAACCTCTCTGCTCTGTACAAATGTATTAGAAGGAAACACTGTGATCTTCACTTAACCCTGCCACTCTAAAGACACTCTCTCCTCTGTCACACCTACCTCTTTCCTATAATCAACTGCCACCTGCTTGTCTTTAAAGAAAGTATAGCAAGAATCTTTATTAATGAATAGAAAGTGTATCGGTACCTCAGACAGCTCTGATATTTTAATCATCTAAGGGCACACAGCTGGGAAGGAGAAGACTAGTGTTGGATTTAAGCACAAGCCAAGTAAACCATGGTTTAGGGCCTCACATGGGGGGGGGCAATATTCCCTCTAATTTTTTTGTAGGTTGTGTGTGTGAAAAAATTTGTGCATGCTAACATTAGTACTGTTGAATTTTTTTTGTTACGTGTGTGGGTTTCACGACCTGTGTGCACAGCTTAGAGGGAACAGTGGGAGGGGTCTCTAAATACACTTGTCAAAATGTAACACACTATTTTCTCTATTTTTTTTATGGTATGGGGCCTCTTAATCTTGACAGAGCTTACGGCCTCAGCATGTCTTAATCGAACCCTGAATGAAGACCCTGCACCAAATGAGGCAGGAGCTCCACTCCAGGTGAAAACGTAACTATTGGCAGGGTGGTGGGAGGGAAGAGTCTCTGGATTTTTAAAGAGAAAGGGCCAAATTCCAGGAGCAAGTTAATGGTGGAATAAGGGTAAAGGGAGATGACTGTCTTAGAGGGATAGGGCTTAGGTCTCCCACCTGTTCTCAGCATTTCCTTCTACCTCACTTCACAGGCCACATCCACGGTTTGGTGGCTGCTGTAGTCAGTGGGAGGTTGGGTACTGTGATGTTCCCCTCACCGAATCTGGGCTGGTGGCTGCTGTGCCTCCCTGATCTCCACTCCTGAACCCTCACTTACCTGCTATGCCAGATGACTACTGACTCCCGAGTCAGTTCACACCAGCCTCCTGCATGTAATTGATTGCAGGCAATGGGTGTGTGCCCTCTGGCCAACCAGGATGGTCCAGCAATGAGCACCCCCAGCCCGCAAGCACTACACCAGGAACTTCTGTTCTACAGGGATCAGGGCCCTTACCCAAGCAGTGTTAGGCTCATAGACTCCAGTTTGCCCATTTATCAAAGAAATGGGAATGTCCAACCTCCCTTATTCAAATTTGCTGAAGTTCACGAGTTTAGATAAACACTAGTTTATTGATTAGAATATGATCATAAGTGACTATATAGCAAATCAGTATACAATCACTTAATAAATTGGTTAGGTAATCACTATCAAAATAAAAATATAAAATGCATCTAAACCTGTATCACTGTATAGCCTAACATTGGGGTTACCATTTGCCTGGTTTTCCCCTGGATATGTTCTCTTTTATGGACATTAAATGGCTGGCTGGTTGCATTTTTTTTAACAAGTCTGAGAATGTCTGAACCTAGCCCCAAACACCAGCCCTGACCCAGAGTGCAGTGGCCAAACACTGCCCCCCCACTCCCATCTCTCCTGGGGGCAGAGTGGCCAGCTGGAGGGGGATAGAGGGAGAGGAGTAGGCTGGGCCAGAATACTGCTGTGTAAGCAAAGAACCCTGTAGTGCCCTGTGCAGATGCAAAAATGTGGCTCTGCATATGATCCACGTCCACTCAGTGACAGTAACTGTCCAGTCTGTGATCTGCATGCCGTGTTTTAGCTCTATTGGTAACTGCATCTGCAACTGAGCTTTGGTGCATACTCCACATGGGTCCTCCTGCCCACTTTTTCCTTTTCTTGTCTGCAGGTTGCACATAGTGCTGTTAATCAGATTTCCTTGGCCACCAAAGAAATCTGATTGCCAGCATGGCATCTGAACTGCAAACAAACAAATGAAAAAAAAAGGACAAAGTGGGCAGGGAAATCATGGGGAATGAGCCAATCAAAGACCACCATGTTGGCTGACTGACAGTTGAGCAGTGCCTTGCCGAGCCCCAACCTGCTGTGACTGTGACTGATTGGCTGGCAGCCCACACTCAAGACTGAGCTAGGCGTGGCTGGAGCCCTTCCTTGTTCCCCTGTATGCTGCTGACACAAATTAGAGCAGCAGCTGCAGGGATGGCTTGCACCTTGGGCAGCTAAAAATAGACTCTGCAATCAGGGGGTCAATCCACAGCAATGGCTCGGCAGAACTCTAGGCCTCTTGGCCTTGCCCCCAACCACTGCTGACTGGGTCCTCTCCAGCACCAGGTGGGGTCAGCTGCCCTGCCAGTCTGGGCCACATGGTGGAGGCATCAGCCACATTTCACCACCACCACAGGCAGCATATTGGCCCCACTGGCCAGGAGGGAGGAACTGGAGTGGTAGTGGGTGCAGGTCCCTGGGATTGGGGGGGGGGGGGGGCATGGCAGGGGTGCTGGATTTTTTGGGGAGGTCAGGGGCAAGCATGGCTGGCAGGTGCTATATTGGGAAGGGCAGGCCTAGTTGGGTGGTTGAACATGGCTGGTGGGGCACTGCATTTGTGGGGCAAGCATCACTGGCGAGGGGTGCAGAGAGCATGGCACAAGGGTTGGGACTGGAGCCATGCCTTGAACATTTTTTTGTAGCTAGCAATGCTCCTACTGCACAGGTGGAAGGGTGGTTGGCACCAGGTGGCCCCCAGAAACAGCAGCCAGGGCCAGGACCCCTTTCAGCCAGCCCTAGGGTGGGGCTAGCCTGGTGGCATTCTTTCTCCCCTCCCAGAGTGGCCTCTTTTTGTAAAATTCAAAGATGGTAACAGTTCCTAACATTATTATTCAAGGTTAGTCAGTTCTTTGGGTGAAAGATGGTTTTACAGCCATTCTGTGCCTGCCCCTCAGCAAGGCCCAGTCCTTGGCAATGTTCAGAAGGGGAGTTTCCTCTAGCAAAATGGCTGTTTTGTTTCCAAACTCCCTCTCCCCCTCACTTCCTGTGCTGAGGTGATTTTCTTTGTCCAAAAAAGGGTGGAAGACCTCCCTCTCTCCAGCTGAGGTTCTAGGCCCCTGTCATTGGTATATCTTCTCTGGATGTGTGTTTGAAAGCTGACTGTAATGTGCTGCTGGGTGGTAGCTCTGATTGGCTCCCTTACCCCTGTAAAATGACTCAGAACATGCTTCCCACAAGTACATGTGTGTGGCTGAAGGACCCATACCACCATACTAATATAGCAGCTCAGTCAAAAGGGACCCTCAAGTAGCACATTTTGCATCAAACCATGCAATTACACTGCTGAAGTGACCAGGGAAGTTACCCAGATCATAGCCCATTGTGTGGCAGATGCCAGGCACCTAACTAGTTTGGAGGCACAGGGAGCAGACAAAGTCACATAAAAAATCAAAGCCACCACTGGGACAGTGGCATCCTAAGCCAGTGGTTTGCAAACTTTTTTTTCCTCTGGAGCTAGTTGAAAGAAAGAAAAAAAGTCTTTTATGCCCATGACCTAACCATTACATCTTTGAGCAATGCATTCCAGTCTTGCAGTGGTGGCAGCAGGGGGGGCCCCGCAACCCAGAGAGTCTGTAACCAAATACTGGGTCCCAATCCATAGTTTAAAAACTACTGCTCTAAGCCTTGCACAGTTCTTTGCAGAGTGAATTCTGGGACCTTTATCCTCTAGAACATATATTTGTTGCTCTTCAGGATGGGAGACAGATACCTTGAGCCTGAGCAGCTGTTAAAGTTTAATAAGTTAGCAGGTCAATATTACTTTTGCACTTGGTAGTGCCAACCCTCAACTGATCCATTGATTTTGTGGGGGGTAATAGTGATCATGGGAGTGGAAGGGCAAGCTCAATGCAAGCATGATGTCTTGCAACCTGAACTAACAATTAGTTACAATTGATTGTTAACAGGTGAGACACTTAGCCCCTCATTACTGAAGTCAATTTACACTCACATAAGCAATTGCCTTGTTTTAGGTCACATAGCTGGTGCTTTCTGATTTTACCAGACAAGTTTTTTCCTCACTGGTTTTCCAAAAGCATCTTTTGCACAACCCTTGGAGTCCTGATATGTTTGCTCCATTGTAGCCAGAGATTTTTGTCATAGCTGTCTGAACTACCAAAAAGAATGTTGAGATAATGGGTGTAAGGAAAAAATGTAAGTTATTTAAAATTGAATAGCATGATTGAGAAACAAAAAACAAATGCCACATCTGTACCTAAGCTCTGGGTAGTGTTTCAACTGTTAAACTGTAGAAAAATAATCAAGAGAAAGGTTAATGATGCTGACATGACAATTAAATGGTTTAAGTTTTCTCCCTCCATTGTTCTTCCCTTATCTACTTGCAGTTCCTCCTAACCTGACCTCTCCCCTACCTACTTTGCTGTCATTCCCTCCCCCTCCCTGGATTACTTCACCCCTCTACATATAGTGTAGCAATAGGGAAGAGAGGGGTTATGTAAAGCCAGCAGCTTGCAGGCTCAGGCTGGGACTAGCTGATGTGCTAAGAGAAAGAAGAGAGCAGAAGCAGCAAGAGAGCACAGAGTGGGGAAAAGAAAGAAAAAAAAATCAAGATTAAGAACTGAACAAGCAAACTGAGGCCAGAACAGCAAACAATTGAACAAGCAGAAACATTGCTAAAACTAAGGACAAGGCTAACTGAAACACTACCACATATCTGAGCCTCTTACCTTTATAGCCACACCAGTGCCTCTCAAGTGCCAGCAACCAGGATAACAATCTCTGTTCTATGTCTAAAGCCCAAAGTAATCCTTGTTTCAGTTATGACAACACAGGACTGCGATGATGAACAGAGGGATACCAGGAGGTTTCATAAGTTCTAACACTATATGTATGGGTATACCTCTGCATAAAGCTGTCTCTGTAGGAAGAGTGCATCCTTTTAGCATTAACTCAGCAGCTGTTTGACCTAGCAGTTGCAGAATGTTAAGTTTATTATATTAAGAATAAATAAAGTTAAGATGTATTTAACCTTAAGGTTACTGGGTTGTTAGAATATATTGTCATTTATTTATTTTTGTCTACTGAAGATAACCACTCATTTCAAAAAATGAAACTTTGCAGGGGTTTTCAAACTATCACAGCATGTCTCTACCACCTTGATCAGAAAGTTGTATCCATGTCCTTTCAAGGAAATGCAAGTCGTCTCCCAGGAGAGATTCTAATACAGCAGACCCCCTACACACCAGCTTTAGGGGTGACTCCATTCTTTAAACATTTCTCTGGTAAACTGTCCACCCTAGAATCCTCTGACACCATGATGGGGAGAGTGCATAACTGTTCTAGTACATACAGCCAATCACAAATGGCATACCACTACACAGGAAAAAGACTTCCTTTTGTACTGGAATTGAGGAGCAGCTTACGCTCTCAAAAATCTTTACTCAGAAAACTCAAGAAGCAAGGATCAACCCCCTGCTAAAAACAGTTGGTGCCCTAGCATAGGAAAGCAGAACAGACAAATTTGTGGAAATCCTTGACCTATGGCACCAAGTTCCAAAGGGGTACCCCGGTTAGTCTAGTACAGCAAAACAAACAAGTCCTGTGGCACTTAAAGACTAATAAGTGAGTATGTTGTTTGTTTTGACCAATGGCATTACCCAGTTCTCTCATTAGTAAATCTCAAGTGGGGTCTAATTCCTCACTGAAGTATGGAAAATGTTATTCACCATATGTTAACCTGCATTTCAAAACCAGGCTAAGGCTGTTAAGATGTACTTGTATGAGAAGCAAGTAATCTTATCTCAGGCACGTTCAATTACCACTATTTTTTTAAATAGGGGTAACATTTGCAATTCTGTGAAATAATGTAAAATCCTCATTTAAAAACTAGAAGTTTCAGTAATTACACTTTCTGCTGAATGCCTTAATTTTTGCTTTACATTGATTTTCATTACCCTTGTACAAAATTTCACAGCACACTGGTATATTAAGCAATATTTAACAGAGAAAGGGGATTTTTACTCCTGTTGAGCTATCACTAGAAAAAGCCATCTTGCCCTTAATGAAGGAATACTTCCATTTTTTCACATACCACTAGATTAAAGCTTTGTGTAGCATGCTGTTAATTGGGACAGTGGCTCTCAATTTTTGTGGGTTGCAGCACACTTGGCAGCCTACTGCAACTCTACAGGACACACTAGCCCGTTTCCTCCAGGCCAAATTCAGCCATTTTCCCCAACTCTCCATGACATAGTGCCTGCTGTGTGCTGACACAGTGAAGTGTCCCAACAGTGATTCAGCAGTTCTCAGATGGGATATATACTTTGTGGTTAACATGTATCCTTAAATCTCAGTTTGGCTGAATAGTTGACAATGTTAGTTTGACTTTCTAAATTTTTTTCTTACATCTTAAAAAAAAAGATCCACAGTTTTGCAGTTGTTTTATTTGGTTATTCCTGAACTTTATTTTTAAACATGGTTAAGGCTACAGAATTTAAGCACATTAGAGTTACAAATTATAAAATGAATAGTAAAAAGTTGAGTATAAATCAGTTTCTCTATATACTTTACCATTTAAAGCGCTTCTTTATTGACATCATGCCAATAGTTAGCTAAACTCAGTTTTCAACTGTTATTTCTTTTTGCCAACAAGATTACCAGAACAGGAAGTACAATAGCAGTAAAATGGTCATACCTCTAAATATATGGTTACAAATAGAAGGCAATAAAAATACTTATTTGTCCAAAAGAACATAGAAGGAGCCAGCAATGTGTTCTAGACCATGGATAACTGACGCTATCCCTGGCAGAAGAAACGTGTATTCGCATCCTTTAGTTACAATGGCTTATCATCAGTGAAACATCAGTAAACTAAGCAGCATGACCCTACATAAAAAGATCAGCAGAACTTCATTGAAAATTTCACATCTGTCAAGTCAGCATAAGGCTAAGTTTTACAGTTGTGTGAATAAACAAGATAACATGCTGAACTGAATTCCCAGCCAGAATATATAACGTAAAATGATCAATGCAGCATATTTCCTTTTGGCCTCAAGAAAGGCTCATGTGCAGAATCCAGAAATCGCTGAGTATAATTGCCCAAGACTAGCTGAGTTCTCATTACATACTGTCTGCATATACAATACAGTGGCTTTAAATTTAGACTTCAGGGACTGTATGGTCCATAAGACTTTTCATGATGCCAGAAGCCATTCTGGGGAAAGAGGGGAAAAAAAGTCTTACTTAAAACGCGCACACACACACACACACACACACACAAAATAAAAAGAAAAACCACAGGACACTTTAAATCAAATGCATCTTACTAGGTTAACAACAGAACAATGTAGCAAAGGGAACAGAAAACTAGCAGGTGATTGTGCTGTTGGCATCTTCCTCTACTGCATACCTTGCCAAAAGACAGAATATTTTAACATTCCTTGTATATGGATGCAAAATTGAAGTGTATGCTGCCTGATGCCTACTACAGAGAAACTTAAGGATTTTTTCCTCCCCCTTAAAAGTAAAACTCCTCCTATACTGCAACCAGAATAGGCGTATGGACATTGACAGTGGTTCAACACACAAATGAAGATGACAAGACTATCACAGCTTTACGTAGTGATTAGCGAAATCTAGTCCAACTTAACAGAAGATGGACTAGTTTAGTTTGCCACCATGCTCTACATAGGCAAGTCAGTATGAAATAACGTGTGCTTGAGAATTCACACCCTTTTAGTGTACATTGCTTCACTGTGCAGACACGCTATTACTACAGGTCACGCCAGTCGATACACATCAGAACAATATTTGCCTTCACATATACTTTTGGCTCATTCAATTTGTGATCCTCTAATTGCCAAACCATAGTCTGCAGACTACTGCCTGTGGAGCACTCTCACCACTCCATTATTACACTAATGAAAATACTGAACACTACTGGATCTAGCACTGATACCTGCAGAGCCCCACTATATATAGATTTCCCTGACTGACTGCAAGCCACTAATAAAGTATCTGGGTTATTAAATACATTGCTGTATTCAAAATATCCATTAAGCCAAACATTATTTCCAAGAGGACTGTTACTCTGAAAGAATGTTAAAGCAGAAAGTTATACACTACTGATTTTTTTATATCTAAAAGATATATGAGATGTCTTTCAAATCTGACAAGTAACAGCATTAAAGTCAATGATTTCCCAGTTCCAAAAGACTCCATTGTCAGTTTACAATCATTTGAAGTAAAGGTAACCCATTTCTGTAATCAGCTATCCATACATTATGCATGTGAACTGAGTCACAGCAACATTGGAAGAGAATACAAATACTTTTCAACAGTCATCCTGGACCAAGTCCAAAAAGTGTGGGAATTTTGTGTGGTATACTCTATGTCTAAAAATTATTCCAGTGCCTTAATTCCTTTCCACTAATGTCTACTGGAACATTTTACCCTCTTTTTTTTGTAGACAGAATAGGAGTTTTCAACCCTTTGTCTTAAACCTGTTTCACGATTCCTAAACACTCCTCAAATTCAGATAAGTTGCATTTGTATTTGAGTCACCATTCACCATGAAACAAAAAGGAGTAATCATCCTTTTGAATATTATTTCCACATCACTTAAATGAGAAGCAGATTAGTGCAACTAGTTAGCTATTTAAAAAAATATTTAAAGTTTTCTTGCTTACCTCTTAACAATATGCTCAAAGATATAGGAAGGCATGATAGTAATTGTCACAACAGTCCCAGCTGTTGCCAATATGTCTGCAATTTGAGAGTCCTGGTAACAAAATAAAAAGAGTGAGCAAGATCTCATTTGCATCCCTGAGATGGTTCCCCTCTGCCTAGCAACTACAGGCTATAAACTGGGCACAAAGACACTTCTCCAAATATCTGCAAGGAAGCAGTAAGGGAAGATATTCCATGTAGACTACTAGTACTAAAACAATAGCTTTGACCATCATCAAAAGATCCCTGGTCAACATGTATTCCCTAAAAACAGACACAAACTGGAAACCCTGCACTGGTTGTGATCTTCGAAAAGCACCACTCCCTTCTCAGAAACACTAAGATAGCATGGTTTTCACATTGACTTTATTTTTGTCAAGCCCATTACCTTCAGTCCAATTACGTTCTGGCCATTAATTTCACATATATTGTGCTCTGTGAGAAGTCCATTTCGAGCAGCAGAACTGTCTTTCACTATTGAGGTGACTTTTCCATTTTTGAATATAAAGCCAACATGACCTGTGCTGTCTTTATGCATAGTAAGAGTTCGTTCAAAAGGCCTACAAGAAATGTTCACAACATAATATTCAATAAGTATTCAATGTATACTTAATAGTTCTGCAAGAGAACAGTTACATTAAGAGCTCTGCAGGTTTTAGTAGCATACCATAATAAGAAAACATTTACAACATCTTTGACCTACAACTGTTCCTTTTGCCTGAAGTGTCTGTTCTCACTATTGGTACTATTTGCCTTTCTAGCCAAGAAACTTATACTGAGAGATTAAAACACAGTATATTTACAGAACTGATTATGAAATTCTGAGTTATTCCCATTTCAATGTCAAGTTATGTTTCTAATACAAAATGCAAAGAGAAAGTTCACACCAGTGTTGAAAGAGACAAGCTATTTTAGGTGACTAACATACTCTCTATATATTTAACTTCATGTGGAAACAACCTGATATAAGCAGCTACTTCACTTAATATTTGAAGCTTATTTTTCCACTTGGGGTGTAATCACTATTCATTGGCCTTTTCTCTATACTCCCATGTGCCACAAGAAGTATACCTTCTTTTCCACCATCTAACATACATTTTATTTTAAGTGACAGGTCCGTAGAATGGCTTTGTTGGCAGTTTTACAAGGTAACTACAATAGCAACATCACATACTGTAACAACACTGGTTAGATCACTGGCCTTCTTTCTGGAGTCCCTGTACACATGAACTTGCACTGGTCTGTTTTTAAACCAGTTTAAGTTACATCAGTGCAAATCTGTAGGCAGATGCTCATTTCAGATTAGCAGCATAAAAAACTACATTGCTAGTTAAAATGGCACCAAAAAAAGTCTGTGATGCCAAGGTCCTGGGTTTAAATTGTAACTACAAAGCTTTTAATACAAAATTTAAGATTCCAGATCAGTTCCAAAATACTGTTTATTTTAAAGATAGATCTATTTTATGGCAAATATCTTGGAAATAGTTGAGTTCCAGGCACTCTGCTATCAATAGCTCAGACCCTTGAACCAAGACCTTGACAAAGAGTAAAGGGCCTTATACTTTTACTAGTCAAAAGGGGACCACACAGGAAATAGCAAATCCTAGGCAGAATTGCATTAGCAGAGTTTGTGGGGGCGGGGGGGAATTTGTATAATGCCTGCCTGTAACAGTTAATCCTTGCCAACACCAAACAGTTTTAATTTAACAGGCTTTACTCATGAAATATTAGACATAAAAGGAAGTTTGAGCTTCTTAGACTGTAAGCTTTTGGGGGCAGGGACAGTCTTCTATGCATTTGGTGCTTAAAATACAAAGGAGTACCATGCCCTTCCTAGAGGCCTGTGGTTCTACTTCACTACAAATAGTAAACAATCAATCAATCAATCAATCACTTGACATTTTTACCTGTCACGAATGATCATTGAAATTCTCTCTCCAGAAGCCTGCTTGAGAACTTTATGGGATTTATCAGAGCTCCATCCTGCACAGTTTTCACCATTAATTTGCAGAACTTGGTCCCCAAATCTCAGACCAGCTAAGGATGCTGGAGAGTTGGCTTGTACTAACTGGACAAATACACCCTAAAGCAAGTGAGAAAGTTGTTTGTTATTCTTGAACAGCCAGTCAGAAGAGATGTTCCCAGTGCCTAGTTATACACAAAGCATACCTAGGCACCAAGCACAGAAGACAGGGTAAACAGCTCCACCTTTTAAAAATAAAGATGCAGCACAGGAAGTGAATATGCAGCAGTTTTTCTTAATACTTAGAAAGAACCCACAAGCTAATAGACTTATTCTCCTTTTCTGATATATTAAAGGCCTGAAATCTTGTTTTTAAAATTTCATGTTTTTTCATTTTTAACACAACAGAACTATAAGGAAGATTAGACTTGCTATTTCCTCATCTTATTGAAGGATTTCTTGGTGTCTCAGGGCAGGTTTACTGTAAGCTTTAAAGTCTCACATTAAGTGGTGAAGGACACCAAACCTTTACAAATGGATTTTACGTATCTCAATAGCAAGTCTGAGGCAAACAGGTGTTAACAGTTAACTGAAAATGCTTTCCTGGCTCAGCCATGCAGCTTTCATTCCTGAAGTGTGTGGTGGGTTTTTTTTTTTTTTTTTTGGTTTTTTTTTAAAACCAAAAAACACTAGTGCTTCAGCCCATCATGGACCCTGTCTATAGTTTGGAAGCCAAGCTGGCAACACTGGAGCTCTAAAGTAGATGGTGCTGCCTGCAAATATGGTTAACACCATATTGATTATACTTGCATCTACTTCACTTTCACCAAATGGTGCTGAAAGCCTTCTCTGTAGCCAAAACTCCACATAAGCTGGGGCACTCAACATCCCATCACCTGAACCAGTGCTGACAATAGCGGGAAGTTTCTCAATTGAAGGCAGAGCTTCAGGCCTTGTCTACACTATGCCAACAAAAATACTTATTTTGCTCCAGGTGGTGGTTTTTAAAACACACAGTGACAAAAGTTTTGCCACCATAAGTGCTTACGGTACCTGGACAATGCTACACTGGTGGCAGTCGCCCTCCTCCCAAAACATGACAGCTACACAAGTACTCTTATAATGACAAGATACACCAATACAGCTGTGCCACTTAAATCTTAAGTATAAACTAGCCCTCAGGGTCTTCCAAGGTAGGACACACCAGAATGTCTAGTCTAAGAAAACCCACAAGATAATTCAAAATTTGTTACATTGGGCACAAACCCAGTTTTTCCCCACTTCTGCAGGTAACTTAAGACTGTGACAAGTTAACATGCCCATTTTAGATTTAGGAATAGTCAGAGGCCAGAATAAAGCAGGGACTGGCTGCAGAGAATTTAAAATGGATTTCTCTACACCACTGGTAACAACAGAAAATAAAGTGCATCTTGGTGTTACTCTGTTATAGATCAAGTCAGAGCATCACTTTCCCCGTAGTTCCCCATTAGTGGTATATTGGCCTAATAAGGTAGTGCAGGCATTCTTACCAGTGGTTATTAGCACAATGAAAAGTTAAACTGTAATGTGTTATCCAGCCAAAGACTAAGACTACTGAGCTACTGCAGGGGAATAAGTACTATAGCAGATGAGTGAGAGGTATACAAAATCTGTACTACATGTAACCTTGGGTACTAAATGAGGAAGTAGTAAAACAATGATAGTTTCTGTAAATTTACATTAAAGTGACATTAAGTAATTCAGATTAGAGATCTATTCTTCGCACATTTTGAAGGAAGATGGGTATTAGAAACATTATGCTTTGGGTTGAAGACCACACCCTTTGTACTAAACACAAATGCATGCCTTTGAATCAGCAACTCCATTCTCCCATGCAATAATTTCATATTTTTGATTACTACAGTTATCGATCTACAGAAAGAGGAAATTAGATATCCATGTACTTACATTGTCTACGGATTTAAGACGAAGTCCAATTTTTCCATCCTGATCTTTACACAAAATTACTTCACGGATGCCTTGTTTAATTTCTGCTCTGCGAATTCCAATATCATTTCCACTTACTGGAGCCACCATGTAATTCATAGCAGAAGGTCTTGTTACCAGTTGCTAACAATTAAAAACCAGATAATATCAAATACTTGGAACAGCAACTTTTGTAGACATCTGAATAAGACAGTCAAGATGAAAATTACATTTTCCACAAACAATTTTAAGATGTTTTATTCTTAGTTATTTTCAGCGCACTAGAATATAACATTTAGTAAAAAACACTTTATATAGAATTCTTACTCAAATGTAAGCTCTAAAGATGGAATAAAGATTGGCTTCTAAAATCATTAATCTAACTAAGAACATAAAGACAGACGTATGGGGTCGTCTACCTTAGTAACCCATCTGACAGTGCCCAAAGCCAGGTGCTACAGAGGGAATGAACAGAGCCTTTGGCCATGCCTAGCTTCTGGCAAATATAGCATCACAGAAGCTAGAAGGGAACATGAGAGGTCATCAGGTCCAGCCCCTGGAACTCACAGCAGGACCAAACACCCTCTTAAACCATCTGTGACAGGTACCTGTCTAACCTGCTCTTAAACACTTCCAGTAATAGAAGTTCCAAAAGCTGGATTGAGGTGTCATTAGAGGACCATTTAATTTGTACCAGAACCTCCTAACTGGCTGTGCATGGGGACTGCTTCTTTAGCTTCTCAGATCCAGTGGCCAAACTGGTTGTTTAGCAGGCTTCCTGTTTCCAATGTATTGATATTTTGGCTGCACTCTGTAACTTTGAGTTTTTGGCTAGCAGCTGTTCAGATTCTTTTTTGGTCTTCCTATTTATGTTTTTACACTTTATGCTCCTTTCCATTTTCCCCACTAGGATTTAAATTCTACTTTTTAAAGAATGTCTTTGTCTCTAATTGCTTCTTTTACTTTGTTGGTCTAATTATGGTTTTTAAATTTGGGGTGCACATTTAAACTGAACTTCTGTCATGGTGTCTTAAAGTTTCCATGCAGCTCACAGGGATTTCATTTCTGGTGCTGTACTTCTTACTTTCTGTTTAACTAACTACATTTCTATGCAAGATTCCTTTTTCCGGAATTAAAGGCTACCATGGTGGGCTGTTTTGGTGATTCCCCACACACAAGAAATGTTAAGTTTTATTACGGTAATAGTGACTATAACAAGCAGCTCAGCTATGTTCACCACTTGGATCAGGTCCTGTGCTCTGCATAGGACTAGGTCAAGAATTATAGATGCCAACTCTAAGGACCAATAAGATCATCTAATCTGACCTGCACAATGCAGGCCACAGAACGCCATCCACCCCTTCCTGCAATAAACCTAATAACTTAATCATAGGTTACAAAGTCCTCAAATCATGGCTTAAAGATTTAGTTTAAGGCACAGAGAATCCACCAGAAATTGAGTCATGCCCCATGCTACAGAGCAAGGCAACACCACCTGCCCACCCCCACCACCAACTCCCCAAGCCCTTTGCAGATCTTCCTGGGGAGAAAATTCCTTCCTGACCCCACTATGGTGATCAGGTAAAGCATGAGCATCTGAGCAAGACTCAGGTCAGATGTGTGGAAGAATTCCAGGGTTAAGGCCTAACAGTGTTGAGACACAGATGGATAGCTCAGCAGGCCTTGAGAGGGGGAGAGCTACATTTTCTCTGCTCTACTAGCTCGCTTGGAAGAGGGCTAGTAGAAGCAACTAGCTGATAAGGAAGCTGTAAAGAGCTGTGCTTCAAGGACAGTGTACTGAAACTTGGAGACAGAAGGTGTTTGGATTTGCCTACAGATTTCTGAAAGTCAGCCCATTTGGGTCAGCTCAAGAACTAGGCCAAAGATCTAAGGTGCAGGTGAATTATAATTGGAGGGTATGTGGGAGAAAGCAGGTCAAAGAGAATGGGTTGTAATTGAGGACATTCTGGCGCAAAAAGGAGGGACCCAGAACTTAATTGGCTATACAGTAACAGTTTATGCTTTGTAATATGATGTAATATGTCACTATGTAAGAATAATGTACACTATTCTTGGGGCTCTTGAGTGCTTGCCCTTGGGCCCGCAGCTGTGTAGAATAAAGCTCCACTCCTCACTAAGTTTGTGGCCCCCCCGCTTACTGAAAATTCCTTTACAGATGCACAAGAAAGAATTCTTTATAGTAACTCACAACCACCCCATCAACTGCCTCACCTCTTGTGTGCTCCAGGACTAGGTAATCAAACAATTGAAGGTGCAAACTTTATTTGTTCATCCTGAGGTGACACCTACCAGTCCATATAGGGAAAACTGAACCCCCCCCCCCCCCCCCGAGATTTTCATTGTTATAGCCTCTCTAAGCTCCCTATCACCACCACAATCCATGTAGATTCAATGGCACAATTTAATATTTTATGACTATGCTTTCTTTCATGTCACTCCCCCCACCTGTATGACTGATTCTTTCCTCCAATGTATGCTGTACTACCCTCATATTACTGTGCCCAGTTTTTCCAAATGATTATCCAAGTTCCATCAAGTTTCTGTAATGCTTATTAAAAAGAGGATATTAATGTAATATCAGGCTGTCAAGGTCACCCACTTAGTATTTAGACTTCTAGTATTTATATTAAGCACTTTAAAAAATTGACAGCATTTAGCTGTGCCACTATTTGATGTAACTGAATGGTACTCTCATTTGACTGTTTTCCCAACAAATCTTAGCCAGATTTATCCTCTTCCATGTCTTCCTCCTTACTAGGATAGAGAATTTCCATCAACAGAACCTCCCTTAAGGGATCTCTCTGTCTGAGCCATGTGCTACTCCACACTTGTCAGTTTTCCCCATCCCATAGTTTAAAAACTGCTCCATTATCTTTTTAATTTTACATGCCAAAAATGTGGTTCCGCTTTGGTTTAGGTGGCCCTCATCCTTCCTGTATAGGCTGCCCCTTTCCCTAATGGTTCCCAATAAATCTAATTTCCTCTTCCCTATACCATCATTTTATCCACATAATAAGACCTTGCAGTTCTGCCTAACCTACTGTGCAAGGTGAACTAGCAACATGAAGGAATGCCACCACAGAGGTCCTGGATTTCGATCTCTTACCTGGAAGCCTAAATTTGGCTTCCAAGACTTCTCTCCTGTCCCTCCCTATGTCACTGGTACCTTCATGTATCATGATTGCATTGCTCCTCCATATCACTACACAACTCAGTCTAGATATGTCAAGAGATCTGCAACTTTCAGAGGTGGCAGACGAGTCACCATGCAGTTTTCCCAGTCATCACAAACCCAGTTATCCATCTTTCTAATGATGAGTCCTCCACTGCTAATACCTGTCCTTCCCTAATACCTGGAGCTCCCTCCCCCAAAGAGGTGACCTCTGTACAAGAGGATATAACATCTGGAAAGAGGGTCCCAACAACAGGATTGTTTCCCTCCACTCACTCATTCTGTAGCAAGATGTTCTCTTTCCTAGAGACTTTCATCCTCCGACAGTTCAGAGGCTGTCATACTGGAGATGGGACTGTTTTACTGTGCCCCAGAAAGTCTCATCTACGTACCTCTGCCTCCCTTAGCTTCGCCAGTTTAGCTCTCCTGCTCTCCAAAGCCCATATGCAGTATCTGAGGGCCAGGCGCAAATTCCACCAAATGTACATGAATGCCACCCACTCACAGGACAACTAAGTCACACATGTTGCATTCAGTGCAATAAACTGGACAGCCCCCAGTCTATTGCAGGATTCTGCCTGGATTCTATTTTACTCCATCAGCTCTTCCTTCTGTTGCTGTTTGTTTTGTTTTTAACACCAAGACAGGGGGTGGTGTTTTTGCCTTTAGTTTACATAATGTTAATGAAGTGTATCTAACCCCCAATCTCCCTCTAGTTTTAAGATCTAGGTATTTTGTTAACAAAGTCTATATCCCTTTGTTTTCCAAACACTGTGTTTATTTGAATGGTACCTACCCCCTGAGACTGGGTATCCGCAACCATTGGCATGTTTCTCTGTACTTCTTCTTCATTAAGACTCAGACCCATATACTGAGAAAGTTCTGGGTATAGTCTGGGATACAGGCCTAGTGAAAAAAAATGCAGAAGTAAATGATTCACTATTTATGTAAAAAATACTGTATGTTTATTCACTAAAATCTATTTACTAGAAAAAACACTGTAGATTTTACTCTTACATGCTATTGTCTGTTCTAATACCTTATCTCAATATCAACTGCATCAAGAGCAACAAATTCTGCTTTTGAAAGTACATGCAACATCACCCACTAGAGAACAGCACTGGTATTTTGTCACCCATGTTAAAATACTTGACCACATACATTTTGCAGAACACATTCTTCATCACAGAGGTAATATTTAGCTTTTTCTTTCCTTTTTTTTTTTTTTGAATCCTAGCAGAATTATTTCAAGCCATTTTTAGTTTTCAGTGATTCATAAAACTAGGGGTGAATGGATTTGTCACCACAGACCTGGGGTGAACACACACGAGCCAGATTGTGCTCTGGAAACCAGTAAGCCTTCTGCACACATTTCAGTCTCCCCAGGCCTGTACAGAAGTGATAGATGACATTTTTCCTTTTAGGCCATTCACAGGACTGTACAAGCGACTCTGGGTGGGAGGAGTCCAGGTTGGACAGGCATGCACATGTTGCAAGGGAGCAATCTATTATAAACAGTTCTATCAAGAGATTCAGGAACACCACACAGACATTCCTTCCTTTTTGCAGATCCCCAAAACACCACAGGTACTCTGAAGGGCAAGAGGCCACATACATATCCTGTCAACAGGAGAAAAATAACCCTAAGGATTTTCCATTCCCTAAAGTCTCTGGAAAGAGATACATCAGGTTTTCATTGCTGCCATTTTATAAGCTTTGAAGTTCCACTCTTGCAAGTGCTCTAAGATTCAAATGGTTAATCAGATTGCTTTAAAATTTGGTGTGCCTCAAAGACACAGAGTAGCATTAGGTAATACAGGTTTGAGGCTATTAGTCATCCCTGCTTCCAACGGTTTCTTCCTGTTGCCTGAGGCTTATACTGTTAAGCTAAGAAGTATTATTAATGGGATAAATCAGAGTTCTTAAATGGCTGTGAACTCACCCTTCAGTTAACATAAAGGATGATTAATCAACTCCTTACCTAAGAAAGTTTTTGACTGAGCGGCTAGTGGTTGCTACAATATGAGTCACGGGTGGAGAGAATTTAAACAAAAAACACCAATCACTGAGGGAGGAAAAACAACAGACATGGGAATGCTTCCTGGAAGAGAAAGTGTGTTAGGGAGGGGAGGAGTAGAGAGAAAAGGTACCTGGGACCAAAATAAGGATTATAGGGATGAATGGCACCCCTGCCTTGCCAGTGCATCAGAAGCCTTGTGCACCTCCAATACTGCAAGTGCCTCTGGATGGAATCATATGGGTGACAGTGAATGGGTTATAAAAGCAAGGGAGGCGCTTCTACCTTCCAGCAACAGTGGGGTCAGAAGAGAAAAGGCAGGTGTTAAAAGGGCATAATGGGGCATTACTGAAAGAGGCATGGACAATCTCAACTCTGCGTTTCCTGGTTTTTGTAAGTCTGAATTTTGCTCAATTCAATGTTGTGCAAGGGAATGTCATACAACCTTAACACCGCATTAACCAATTTTTTTTTTTTTTTTTTTTTTTTTTTTGCTATTCAGTCTCATAGTGACTGTGGTTCAAGACGTCGTTCATGTGGCTTCCATGTGCACGAAGTCAAAATCTTAGAATAGCAGTTTCTGAACTGTCCTCATGCATCTCACCAGTAGGCACAAAGGGAAAGGTGACTACACCTTAACCTTAGTCTTCTTTACCTGGGATTTTGAATTATTAACTGGATGACAAAAAAAGCAGGATTGAAGGGTTTGTGGGATCAACAATTCAAAGAATCATAATTCTTTTAAGGAAAAGATATTCACCACAACTCTAAATACTTCATTTTAAAAGAAAATCAATAGCTTCCACCCACTCTTGTATTTGCATTGGCAAAAGGCAGACTGCTAATTAACAAGGGAAGAATTGTTTTATCATCTCACACCAGCAGTTCTCAACTCAATTTACTGTACACAATCCACAGTGTGATATGGCATTTACCACCACCCGTATGGCACTCAAAATGTCAAATGGGTCACAGCTGTGAGCTGACTGGGCCACAGGTAATGAACCACTGCCCCACAAGTAGAGTCAAACTGTACTGTAAAGTCCCCCTCCAGAAGTTCAAGTTGTTACTAAACATCAGGATTCCAAAATTCTTTTCCAAATATTAACTTTTTTTTTTTTTTTTTTGAAACAGTATGTGAGCTTACTTCCATCCTGGGGGATGGGAACCGAGGCTTCAGACAAAATTGCTGGATTGGCAGGGTTTGAAGAGAAGGCAGTCTGGGCCTAACAGGAAAAAGGAATTTACATGCATTATTCTGTAGCCTACGAGATTGTTACTGTGAAGTTCTGAGATCAAATACTGATGTTATTAGATGTTAATGTTAATTATCTTAAAGGACATAACTTCAGAACACTTTCTTGGATCTGAACACTGGAACCAAACACTAATTAATATAAATTAAATTCTTTTTCAATGGTGTTAAAAATGCTTAATGAAAACAGCATACGGCTGTGACTTTCTACAGGGAAAAACAGCAATAGCACAAGGAGGTAGCACTTTATGAAGAAAGAGGGTTAGTAAATTCATTAACTGTATATTTACTTACTAAAATGGACTCAGAACTTAAGACATTTACACTAGATAATTTATCCAGTATAAGAGATGCTAAGCAGCTTCATATGTTCTGAGATGGCGAAGTTTAATAGAATATATATGTAAAACGTCAGCCATTGCAAAAGTTAATTTGTCAATCCTTTAAAACGAACACTTTTTTTTTTTAAATACACATAACTCAAAGTGGGTCATTACAAGAAACAATGTTTACACAAATGCCCCCCAAAATAATCTATTTATGACCCAATGCTGGCAAGTCACTCAAAGAGTAAAAGATAAGCTTACTTGTAAGTGTTCAGTATTTTTCTTTTTTCAGTATCACCATCTTTTGGTAGTTTTAGAGAACGTATATATACTTTGCACACCTCTGAATGCAAGCTATGTACTCACTATTTAAAAATCATCTTTAATTAAACCAGGTGCCACAGTTCATTATCTGATATTTAAGTACAAATTAAAACATGAGGCTCACCTGTGAACTCTGGTGTTCTTGTAGTGTAATGCATTATGCTACAACACCTAGCTGGTTAAGTTAGCCAACAGTTTTAAGAAAATGTTTAAAGAATAAGCCACCACCAGTCCCTTTCTCTAAAAAACTTTGAATCAGAAGTCAGTACTAGTTATGCACGAAAACAAACCTGGACAATAAATGAAAGTCATTAACTATTCCTGTTAGTCAAATCTGCCCTTTTAATCTATATTCACTAACAGAGACTGAAGAATTTGTGCATTTCTCTTCAGAAGAAGCTACTGAAGAAGAGGGAAGTTCTCAGTCTCAACTTACGTAAAAAACTTTAACATGTATTTGCACTTGACTTGGTGGTAAGTAGGGATGCAAGTCTAAACCTTTACCTGTTTAAATAGTTGATTACTGTTGAAAATGGGGGACGATGGAGTTTGCCAGGCTCCCCCTGAGCCAACACAGCTGAACACTTCTGGCTTGGGATAAGGCAGAGTCTAGTGAGGGGGCAGCAAAACTGGGTTTGACTTCCCACAAGAAAGAGCAGCTTAGAGGCAATGTGGTAACAAAACATAACTGTGCCATACAAATAAGATAAGATTTATACTTTGAAATATTTGTAAGAGCAAGTGCTCATAATTAGAGAAATTTTGCAAAGCTAAAAGAGGTTTGTGGGTGATGTTAACATACTGATATCCAATTACTCAAATAAGTTGTCAAGTACTGAAAAAAAAGAAGCCTTTTAGTAATTTATTCAGGTAGTACTAGGTATAGTACGTACACATTTAACATGAGAAACCTGTTTTAGAAATAGATTTCTAATTAATTGAATTGTTCATTTTTTACTAGAACTCATCCAAGAAAGAAGGCTATATATTTCACCATACCTGAATAACCTTGTCCACTTTCAGATCTTCCAGAGAAGGATAGAGAGACATTTTTGTAAAATTTTCACTAAAAGAAAAATAAAAGACTTCAGTAACCAAGTTCTTTTACTCCGAACAGCACAAGTCCTGTAAATCTTTTAAGTTGGCTATATTAGAAGCTACTGCCCAGAAAAAATAAATTTGTTAGCATCAAACAAGTATAGATCATGTTACAGAAAAAAAATGGAAATCTTCAGCTGATCTCTATTCTAAAGTCTTGCTTCATGTTGCACAAAACTGCTAAATAGATTGTCGTACAGGAACATTACTGCATTACTAACAAAATCTTACTTGTATTCTATCAACCAAAGAACTTCTAAAAGTTCAATTTTACTGAACTATACATATGGAATTTAAAGAGAACTTCAAATGGATCAAACTGTGGGCTGCTCTGCGCTACACAATTGTGTCCACAAAAGGCAATTTATGTCGACTTAAGTAGCTGTAGTGCAGATGCTGATATCTTCCTGCTGAGGTAAAACGCCCTACTACAGACATAAACCCACCTTCATGAAAAGCAAAGGCCTTGTCTACACTGAAAATGCTCCATCAATCCATGATTGATTGAGCGGCCAGTGTAGACCCGCTTAATCAATTCTGAAAGTGCTCTTGCCAACTTCATAACTCCACCCCTCAAAGTGCAGTAATGCTGCATCAGTGGAAGAATCCTTCAAGCCAACGCAGTCAAATGAAGATACTTTGGTAAGTGTAACTAAGTTGATGGGAGATAATGTATAGACTAGGCCTAATAAGGCAGTATAGATTAGGCCTAATAAGGCTCAGTGAGACACAGTGTCCATAGATACTGAAACACTTAACATCACTCGTTAATGCTCTTGTCCAGTGGTTCCCAACTTTTTTCAGGTTGGGAACCCCCTTTTTTTTAACAAAAAACAGTCTTTGTGCACCCTCCCGCCCCCAGCTGATTATGTAATCTGACCTGCATGGGCAGACTCTGGCCTCCACCCGTGGGACAGCCGGTAAGCAGTGCTGCCACTGGCATTGCCTGCACCATTGGGGAGCTGAACCGTGGCAGCTATAGCCTCCTTGCCCTTGCCCCTGCTGGGGAGCTGCCACAGCCCCATTTCCCCACCAGGATCCAGCCACAGGAGTGGAAAGGCAGCCCTGGCGGGGAGTATCAGGGCTGTAGCTGGATTCCGGCCCCAGGTAGGGAGAGGCTCCGCAGACCCCCTGCAACATGTCTGCAGACCCCTGGGGTCCCCAGACCACAGGTTGGGAACCATTGGTCTTGTCAATTTCACGACATCTGGACAGCTAGAGACCACTGCCCACTTCTCCCTGTTCTCCCACCACCAACTGCTGACTAGCAGCTAGGGTGAGAGGCCCTGGCAACCTCCTGCCTGTTCCTGGCTGGCAGAAGGACAACGTTGTCAATTTCATGGGTGCTGGTGGGGAGTGGATGTTGAGCAAAGAAGCCAGGGTAACTGGATCCCATTTCCAAAGGGCAGTTCCCAGCAGAGAATAGGGAGGGAAGAAGCCCTAGATGGATTCCCCAGCTCCTGGTGAGCAATGAGGAAGAGGGGGAGATAAAAGGGCAGCCTATGAGGCAGCGAGGATCCCAGCAGGAACCTGTCAGCTGAGATGAGACACTGAGCTCTAAGATCCTCACATTGCTCCTCTTAGGTCTGTAGAAGCACTTCTGATGAAGGCACACACCACAAGCCCAAGCAGAGTAGCGTGGCCAAGAACCACCACAATAATTACTGTGATAGCTCTAAGCCAGCCTAAAATACACTTTTCCAGTGCAGACCTAAAACATTTCTTTTGGAACACAGGTTGTTCTATAAAAAAAAAATGGATTTCTAGGAACTCCAGATTCACAATCATACAACCACACAGAAGGGGATGCAAGGGCCATCGAGTGTAACCCTTTGCCAAGATGCAGGACTCGTTGTGCCTAAACCAACCAAGACCAATAGTATCAAGCTTTTATTTATTTTTGAAAACTTCAGGTAGTTATTCCATTGTCCTACTGTTCTTACAGTTAGGAAGTTTTTCCTGAGACTTAATCTAAATCTGCTATTCCATATCTTGGAGCAACCGCCTCTTGTTCTGCCTTCTGTGGCAAGAGAGAACAATTTCCTCCCATCTTTTATTATGCCAGCCTTTCAAATATTTGAAGGAAGGGCACAGCAGTGCTTTTAATTTCCTCTTTTCCGAAGTAAATATAACCAGTTCCTTCAGCCTTTGCTCAGATGGCTTGCACACCATCATCTCTTGATTCTTTCCATCTGAGCCCTAACCAGGGCCAAACAGTGGTACTATCAGTCTTCCATGACTTGCATGCTGTGGCTCTCTTATTACAACCCAAAGTTATATTTGCTTTTGCGGCAACAGCAGCACAATACTAACCAAATTTGAGGTGTATTTCCCAGATCCTCTTGGTAATGAAGCTGCTAAGCCAGTTACCCCCCTTCTGTATTTGTGCAGTTGGTTTTAATTCCTTGCATGTGTCTTTGCACAAGCAGGCTACTGACAAAATGAAACAGAGGGATCTTGATGAATTGTCAGAAGTTTAGTTCTATACTCCATAGTGTTTGGACCCACCCCACCCAGCTTTGTGTTATCCACAGATTTGATCTGTATGTTCTCTTCATACAATTACAAAGATGTTAACAATGGAATCATAATAGATTCCTGTGAACCCAACTTAAGACCTCCTTCCAATTTGACATGATTCCATTAATAGTTACTCTGTCTGCAAGCTTCTTAATGGTATTTCTACTAAATTCACACTTCTACAGCTAAGGAGAATAACGTGGGACCATGTCAAAAGCCTTGCTGAAGTCCAGGTATAATACTCACCACACTCCCTCATCCAACAAACCAGTTACCTTGTCAAAGATTAAAAAAAAAAAACAAAAAAAAAACAAAAACCAAGACCAAGCTAGTTTAGCATGATTTGTTTTTAGTAAATGCATGCTAGCTGCTAGTTATAACCCCTTCACTCTCCAGGTATTTGCAACCTAAATGCTTAATACCTTGCTCTATTAGCCTTCCCAGATATCGAGGTGAAGCCTACCAGTTTATAGTTCCCCAGCTCCTCCCCCACTCAAACTATTTTTAAAGATTGACATTACATTAGCCCTTCTACACTCTTTCAGAACCTCTGCTGTCATCCTTGAGTTTTCAAGTATTATTGCTAGTAGTTTGAAGATTTCTTCAGTTACTTCCCTCTCCTACTGCTCTGCAGTGCTGAAGGAATTATAGAATCATGGGCCCCCTCAGATTTCCTACAGGGACGGTTTACATGAGAACGTGGTCAGCAACAGCTTTTGGTCAGACGGAAGGGATGGGAGCTTTGTACACCCACTATCGGAAAGAGGTGAGAAGGGATGACCCCGTCTCGGTCCTTATAGGGCTCACTCCTTCCCCCACTGTTGTCTTTCTCCCTGTGAATGGAAGCAGCTCCTGTCCTTAGAGTACCAAAAGGCAGCTAACACCTCCAGGCTGTTGCTGGACATCAACATAACTGAACTGCCTCCTGCTGTCTAATCTATTGATGTGCTTTGCTATTGTTTATTAAGTTAACTTCCTTGTTTTCTTCTAAAGATATAAAAAAAGTGCAAAGCCTAATTATGCACTAATATGACAGTGTTATTCCAATCGTGAACAGACTTATTTCAGTTAGCTATTTGACATAACTCCAACAATGGCAATTTGTAGTATAGTTAAGCTTTAGAAAAGAAGTGCTCAGGATTCAGTATCCTGTGCTACCCTGCACAATATGTAAAGCAATATCTACCTGTTTTTAGGTTTATCAGTAGTATATCTAAAAACATCTGTATTTAGCTAACTATTTTTGGTCTGGTTAAAGCAACAAGGAATTGGGATTGATCTTATTTCCAGAATATCTACTTATTCCAATTAAAGAGGATGCAACTTCAACATTAAAGGTCTTAAATACACAAAGCCCTCCCCACCCTCCAAGTAGTACACTGAAGCCAGTTTACCTGAACAGGTTAATTTTTTTCCTCCACACCAGAATGGTGGAGATAAAGCAAAAAAGACCCAATCAGTCCTTCAAACTTCTGCTTGCATCAAGTAAGCTGACAGACAGAAAAAGAATCAGTTTTCTTAAAATTTTTCTATAGTAATGCTATCTAATCACAAAGGAGGTGAGTCCCTGCAATAAAAAAAAAAAAACTGTGAGAAAATGGCCTGAGAGGCATGCTACTAGAATGAGGGTCACACTATGAAGTGTTTGAGAAACTCCGATTTATAATGTAGTCATTACTTTGGGGTAAACACTTGCAGCAATGAGTCAAAAACATAAAAGCCTTAAGAGCAACCACATTATCAGATATCGTAATCACTGAATGGCTCCATCTAAGAGTCTGTAGAAAATTGTACTAAGAAACGACATCTTTAGCTTGTATTAGCCATTCTAATAGACTGCAACCTCCAATTATTTAAAGAGAAAAATCATACTAGGCTGAAATGTCATAAAATGGTCAGATTTATACAAATATTAAAAACCAAGAAGGTGAAAAATCTTGAGAACACCCCACTTCACTTGGCTATTATTGTACATTGTTTAACAACTTTGTACCAGGCTTACTAGCTTGTAGCTTGATCACAATATGAACAAAAGTCATTAGCCTATAACAGCTATTTAAAGTCTGAGAAATATTGAGCAGAAAAAAATATTTTCTTCTTCCACACAATCACTTGGCTTTGCTTATTATACAGGGATGACTCAGTCCATTTATGTTCATAAATCCAGCTTGCTAGTATGTGCTACAAAAACCTAAAAAAGGGGTTAGAAAAATGACTCAAAGATGGGGTGGGGGGAGGCAACTGAACTAACCGACTAAGCTTTTCATTAAAACAGGCTGTCCTTTTCCCCAAAACCCGGCCTGTACAGTACTATGAGGACACATCGTTGCCTCTCTCTTTGGTCTCTGTTGGGTGGATTTCACTGCCAGCAACACAGTGATTCTGTATACCACTACTTCACCAACTCAACCAATGCCATGATAAAGCTGTCACTATCTCTAGAGGTCAGCTGCTGGGTTCAAACTCAACACAGCAAGATGAGTTGGAAGGAAGAAACACTTTCAAGACTGAACATGCAACTGTCCTCTCTTTCCACCCAGGACATTTGCAACCTATTTGTTAGAGACTTGAAGCCTCATGCTCTTGTCTTAATTGCCCGTTAGCCGAGGGTCCTTTATCATCAAGGCTGTAACTAGGGCGGGATGACTACAGCTTTGCTCCAGGTGCCATATTTTAGTCAATGTTCCCTCTAAGCTTCTGTGGTCAGGCTGGGGAGCTGAGAGTCTCCTGCCCTGAGCACGCTCAGATGCATGGCCAGGAAAGGAGCAGCATCTCCAGGTAAAGGCTGGCATACATCTCCCGGGCCGTGCCCTGGATCCTGCTGTGGCTGGCAGCAGCAGAAGCCAGATATGGGCTGGGGCTGCCTGCTGCATCTGTCCAGCAGTGCAGCAGCAGGAGGTGGATCCACCTCCAAGCTTCTTGCTGGCAGTGGCTGGATTGGGCCTGGACTGAGACACGGGGCAGCAATGCTCCTGGGTCAGGGGATGGTACGTTTCCTGTCAGTTGCCAAAACACCTAGTTGCTGCACTGATTCTTATACCCCCAATTTAACACTAAATGACTTCTTTCTCTGGCAAGGATCCTGCAAGAGAGTTAGCCACACATTCATCACTGCCACACCAGATTGCTATACAGCAAGTAGCTCGCACATTTGAAACTGAAGTTTCAGCTTCTACAGAATACAGCAACCTGATTCTCTAGTGCCACTGCAAGGCCTTAGTTCTAATCTTTAAGGCCGTTCATGAATCAGGATTCAGCCATCTCAATCATCTTCACCACAATTCACTAGTAAGTCATACTCAAATGTTTCAGAGTACCAATCCAGGACAAAGTGAGAGTCAGGGTAAAGACATTCTCAGAAGAGGAGAGAGCTTTAAGGAAAAAGGCCTGGTCTACACCAGAGACTGTTGACCAGAGTCAGCTTTCTGTGCCCGAACAGGGGTTGTGTACATGGTGCAGTCACCTCTCTATGGTGACCCAACCTTTAATCTGCCAAATGCACATTCTACACTCATCTGGCATTGTCAATCTGTTACTGAAGCACCCCTTGCTGCTGTTCAGGTTGGCCATAATAATTTATGGGTTATGCCACTTAGAGGTAGGCTCAGTCTCTCAGGATTACTATGGGCATTTCAACAGCTCCCCTTGGGACCTTCTGTTCTGGAAAGAAGTTCCCACTTGCAGCCTCCTGTATATGCCAGTGTTCCTGAAGATGCATGAATCATGCACCTTCCCTGACCAATCTGCAGAGATGTCACTGAAGCACCCACATGTTCTACAAGTGCCCGCAGTACCAAACAAATACCCTTTCCATCAATGTACTCTGTCACAAGATCATCTGGAGCCAAAATTGGGATAAGCATAGCATATCATCCCAGCACAGATAGGAAATCCCACTGCTGGCAATGTGTGTGAAATAGTGGATGGCTTTGCAAGACTCATAGTCCTTCAAATAGAAGGTGATTAATGGCTCTGCACACTGATAGCAGGGCTCCAACAGCAGACTCGCCATCTCTAAAATGATTAGCAATAGCGACTGACTGGTAGCCATCTAGAGCTGGCAGGTTTCAAAAGGCAACCACCTGACACTTTTCCATCGAGAGGGCAGCACTCATTCTGGTGTTCTAGTAGCTAGCACCACACAGGAAGGTGGTTTTATGCATTTCAAAGTTCTGCAGCCACTGCTCATCATTCCAGGCCTGCATAACGATGTGATCCCACCACTCAGAGCTTGTTTCACACACCCAAAAGCAGCAGTGCACCACGTGCAGAAGCTCTGTGAATGCAGCACTGCTTGTTTGCATGGCATACAGCAGGTCACGCACCTCAATTCCAGTCCCAGGCAGGGAGCTCACGATATACTGCTTGACTAGCTATGAGGTGTTCAAGAACACTGCCCTCGACAGTGGAGAGCAGTGCAGGATCCATCATTTATGACTGCTAGAGCTCCACTATGAAAGTGGCAGCAAGGCTGTTGAAAGTCTCTGGGTTAAGTTTAGACGAAAGTGCAACAAGGATGATGTCATGGTGGGTGTCTGCTATAGACTGCCAGACCACAAGGAGGAGATGGATGAGGCAGCCTATGGACAACTAGTGGAAATTTCCAGATCACATGCCCTAGTTCTCACAGGGGACTTCAACTATCTTGACATCTGCTGGGAGGGCAATATTGCAGTACAGACAATCCAGGAAGTTTTTTGAGAGCCTTGAGGACAACTTCCTGCTACAAATGCTGGAGAAACCAACTAGGGGCTTTGCACCTCTTGACCTGCTGCTCACAAAACAGAGAAGCAGAAGTGAATGGCAACTTGGATAGCGGTGACGAGATGGTAGAGTTCAGGATCCTGATCAAAGGAAGCAAGGAAAGCAGAACACAGACTCTGGACTTCAGAAAAGCAGATCTTGGCTCCCTCAGGGAACCGATGGGCAGAATCCCTTGGGAGGCTAATCTGAAAATGAAAGGTGTCCAAGAGGGCTGGCTGTATTTTAAAGAAACCCCAAGGGCACAGGAGGATACTATACTGATGAGCAGAAAGAACAGCAGATATGGAAGGCGCCCAGCATGGCTTAGCAGAGAATTCCACAGTAAGCTAACACACAAAAGGGAAGCTTACAAGTGGAAGCTTGGACAGATGACCATGGAGGCACAGAAAGATACTGCTTGGGCCTGCAGTGATAAAAATCAGAAAGGCCAAAGGGCAACTAGAGTTGCAGCTAGCCACAGACATGAAGGATAACAGGAAGGGGTTCTACAACTATGTTCAGTAACAAGAAGAGGATGGGGATGGTGTAGGGCTCTTACTGAATGGGGCAGGTATCCTTGTGGCAGATGATGCAGAAAAGGCTGAAATGCTCAATGCTTTTTTATTTTATTTTTTTACCTCAGTCTTCACAGGCAGGGTCAGCTCCCAGGCTACTACACTTGGTAACATAGGATGGAAAGAACAAGAGCAGACTGGGTGATTGAAGGTCACGATAGGTACTGCTTAGAAAAGATGGATGCGCACAAGTCTATGGGGTGGGATGAACTGCATCCGAGGGTTCTGAGGGAGTCGGCCAATGTGACTGCAGAGCCACTAGCCATTATCTTTGAAAACTTGTGGCAAATGGAGGAGGTCCCAGAGGATTGGAAGAAGGCCAAATATAGTACCTATCTTCAAGAAAGGGAAAAAGGAGGACCCAAGGAACTACAGACCAGTAAGCTTCACCTCAACCCCTGGAAAAATCATGGAGCAGGTCCTCAAAGAATCCATACTGAAAGACTTGGAGGAAAACAGTCAGCATGGATTCACTAAGGGCAAACCATGCATGACCAACCTGATTGCCTTCTATAACAACATTACTGGATATGTGGATGTGGGAATAGCTGTTGATGTCCTATACCTCAACTTTAGCAAAGCTTTTGATCAATTTTCCATAGCACTGTCGTCAGAAAGCAAAGGAATTATGGTTTCAATGAATAGACTGTAACATGGATAGAAAACTGGCTACATCATTGAGCTCAGCAGGTAGGGATCAATGGCTCAATGTTTAGTTAGCAGTCAGTAACTAATGGAGTGCCCCAGGGGCCAGTTCAGTTCAACATCTTCATTAATGATCTGGATGATGGGATTGATCATACACTCAGTAAATTTGGAGATGACACCAAGCTGGGGGGGAATGGTAGACGTGCTGGAAGGCAGGGATTGGTTTCAGGGAGACCTAGACAAATTGGAGCTTTGGGCCAAAAGCAATCTCATGTGGTTCAACAAGGACAAGTGCAAAGTCCTGCACTTAGGATGGAAAAATCCCACATGCTGCTACAGGCTGGGGACCGATCAGCTAAGTTGCAGCACTGTAGAAAAGGATCTAGGGGTTATGGTGGATGGGAAGCTGGATACAAGGCAGCAATGTGCTCTTGTTGCCAAAAGCACCAATGGCATATTGGGTTGCATCAGAAGGAGTGTTGCCTCCAGATTGGGGGATGTGATTTCCCTCTATTTAGCACTGGTGAGGCCACATCTGGAACAGCGTGTCCAATTTTGGGCTCTGTACTACAGAAAGGATGTTGACAAATTAGAAAGGGTCCAGCGGAGGTCAACAAAAAGTGATCAGGGAGGTGGGGGACACGATTTACAAGGAGAGACTGAAGGAACTAGGCTTATTTAGCCTGCAGAAGAGAAGACAGAGAGGATGATAGCAACTTCAACTACTTGAAGGGGTGCTCCAAAGGGGAGGGAGCTAGGCTGTTTTCAGGGGGTTCAGAGAACAGAACAAGGAGTAATGGTTTCATGTTGCAGCTGGCAAGGTCCAGATTGGATATTAGGAAAAAACTCTCTCACTAGGAGGGTAAGTGAAGCAGTGGAGTGGGTTGCCTAGGGTGGTGGTGGAATCTCCATCTTCAGAACTTTTAACACCCAGTCGAACAAAACCCTAGCTGGAAAGATGTCCTCCTTTTAGCAGGGAGCTGGAGTAGATGACCTCATGAGCTCCCTTCCTATTTTATGATTTTGCAATTTCAAATTGCGATTTCAGGAATTTAGGAGATGAGGGCCACTGAAAGATGCCACAAAATGCAACTGGAAACTCATGGAATGATAGGACAAAAATCAATGCATCAAGAGATTTTGAGATCTACCATGATGCACTGTGATCCCCTCTCCACCATCCCACAACTCCTAGTGGCAAAAAGTTGTGACTTACATTATAGAATAGCTGCCCACAGTGCACAGCTACCATGTTGGGGACACAGTGAGCACTTCCCAGAGGGGAAGCCATGTTAGTTTATTTCAGCAAAGTGAACAAGGAGTCCTGTGGCTCCTTTAAAGACTAAAAGGTTTATGTAGTTGCACAAACTGATGGAAAAAATCTCACTTCAGATACTTGAAGATGGAAGTGACTAAGTTCTCCATCTTCACACATCTGATGAAGTGCCATTTCTGCCATGAAAGCTCATGCATTAAGTGCACTTTAAAAGTGTTATAGGACTCCTTGGTGTGTTTTTACTCTCTTCCTTTCTCTCTCACACACGCACAAACAGAGAGCACTGTGTAGACAGGCACAAGCATTGTAATTAACACAGCTTTTTAGAATAGAACCATAGGGTTGGAAGGGACCTCATGAGATCAACCAGTCCAATCCCCTGGGGTTTGAACCCAGGACCTTCCACATGCAAAGCAGATGTGCAAGCCACTACACTATTTACAGGGATCATCGCTAACTTGAGTTGACAAATTTCTAATGTAGGCAAGGCCCCAGTCTAACCTCAGCCAGTACCACCTTTGAGTAATTTGAAGAAATACACACAAAAGCAACACTTCAAGAAAACAACCCTTCCAACCAACTACAGTCCAACCACAAAGAGATTTATCAACCTAAATCATGCAAATATCATCATGAACCTCTAGATTACCTGTGCAGGGGGTTCAGGGAATGATCTCATAACAAGCCACTGACTAACTATCTCTGCCTGTAAGAATGTGGGCATAGCTAAACACATACTGTATCTCTTACATAATGGAAAATTGGTAAACACAAACTGCACATCTTACATAGAAGAGAAAAATCATTTAGTAGTACGTATATGAAAATCCAATTCCATTGGTAATCCTAAATTCCCATTGTTACAGGGAAGTTAGCTGAGGTTTGTGAACTCAGGGGCAGGCAAACGCTGGCACATGTGAGAACAGCAGCACCCGAGCCCATTCAGAGCAGCATGCGGTGCCCTCTGCAGCACCACAGAAATCGCCACTCCTGCTACTGAAAGCCACTCTGGGCAGCTTCCTTTGTGTGCAGCTGGGACACAAGGGCCCCCCTCATGTGACACAGAAAAAAAGCTGCCCAGAGTGGCTCCTCTCTGTAGCGTGATGCTCCCCAAAAGAGCCACTCTGGGCAGCTTCTTTCTGCAGCATGCCTGGGAACCCCTGGAAGGAGCCGCTTCTTTTCATGGCGCACCGCCAAGACGAGCCACTCTGGGTAGGATTACCAGCCATCAGGCAAAAGGAGGACACGTCCCCCTTTTTACCTTCACATCCGCTGTCTGGCAGACATTTTAAAATACATGATTTTGTCTGGCTTTTTACTTATAAGGGTTAAGTATGCTGAAATGCCATGGAATACCTTATTTTTAGGGGAAAAGGGTTCCAGGGCCCCCTAAAAATAGAATATTACATTTTCTCCACGCATCCTTCAATGTCCTTTTCATACTTCCCTGTCCTGCTTTCCAGGCTTTGGCGTCTGGCAGCCCTAACTCCGGGTGACTTCTTCCCATGGCACGCCTAGGAAGCGCTCCCACTCCAGCTGTGACCGCTGCTGAATTTTTAGGCAGCTGCCACATCTTTTCAGCAGAGGGGGCTGCAGGCACCAGCTGAGGGTCAGGGGAGGAAGGACTGGCACAGGGCCCCTGCTATGAACAGAGAGTATTTATTCACCATTTCCTATCTATAAACATCCCACACAGTAGGACAAAATAGTTCAAACTCTCCACAAATCAGAGCTCTGAACCAAGCAGCTTGACGCAACAGCTGAGCAAGAACCGAGAATAAGAGCACCTCAGCCAGATTGTCAAAGGAACAGTTAGTGATTCTCCGATTAAAACCGCCAGCCTCCCAAATTACTAAAGGGAAAAATGAAAGTGACTCAACTTACAAAAACCTGCGAGCATTAAATCACGGCAGGGAAGCCTACACCGGCCCCTGCAGCGTTTAATTTTAGGGTTTGTTACCCCCCCCACCCCACTGCAGCAGCTTGGCGGGCCCAGACTGCCTCCATCCACTAGCAATACCGCCCTCCCCCAGCGCGCGGGCTCGGCGGCGCTCGAGCCGCCCCTCCCCCGCCCGTGCCGAAGGCTCGCGGCCGCCCCGCAGAGCGCGCGGGTAACGAGCCGAGCCGGGCCGGGGGGCGGCTGAGCAGCCGAGCGAGCGGGGGAGGGGAAGGCCGAGCGCCCCCTCACTCACCGGCCGAGCCGAGGCGACGAAGGCAGCGATTCCGGAAGCCGAACAACCGCTATCGCTCGCGGCGACGCGCAGCTCTACGGAGAGAACGGCCGGTGAGGAGGCGCAGGCGTCGCTGTGGGACAAAACGGCTCCGCCGCGCTCTTCTGCGCAGGCGCCGCCGGCGATGCCGCGTGACAGGGGCGGGGCAGCCTCATTCTGGGAGCGCCCCGCAACCCGTGATTGCTCGGCGGCCGGGCTCCGCTTCCCGCTTTGCGTGTCTGCAGTGACCGCGCGCGCGGGCCGGCCTCGCCTCGCCTCGCCTCGCCTCGCGGCTGCTCATTCTCTGGCACGAAGAGAGGCTGGGCCCTGCGCACTGAGGTGACCCGGAGACAGTGTTCTCCCCAGCACTTGAAATGGGGGTTGGGGTGCTCAGTAATGTGGCATAACACTCTTAGGAGCTGGCGGCTGGGGGGTGTTGGGAAATTCCCGCCCAGAGGTGACTCAGCTGGCTGCGGAGTTAACCTGCTTCGTTTACACGGCGCCCTTCGTTTAAAAGGGCGGAAACTCCTCAGCGCCGGGGCCCTGCTGCGAGCTGCTGTCACAGTCAGTCGGGGCCCCGCCCTGCAAAACTCCCTTAGCCTGGAGGTGTCATTTTGGCATGGGACTGACATGCAAACAGCTGACAGTTGTGCAAGGCTGTGAAGTTTTTGTCTTAGATAGCAGAAGTTAGGCATCATCTCCAGTCAGGAGCTCTGTGGGAGGGCTAGAGCTTTTCTCAAGCAAAGGACAATGACTGCTTCACAGCAACCATCAAGGTCCAAAGGGGCGGCTGTGTTAGTCTAATAAAGCAAAAAGCAAGGAGTTTTGTGGCACTTAAAGACTAGTTTATCGCATGAGCTTTCCTGGGAGAAAAGCCAAGCTCATGCAAGAAATAAATCTGTTAATCTTTAAGTGCCACAAGACTCCTTGCTTTTTATAGCAACCACTGTGGCCCTTGTTCTTTATATTAGGTGGGGTCAATCTTTTTCCTGGAATAAACTCGGATTTCTTTTTCACTCATCTGTAGTTGCCTCCTTTAACCATTTTCCAAAGGGGCAGCCATGTTAGTCTAGTAAACCAAAAAAAGCAGAGTCCTGTGGCACTTAAAGACAGATTTATTTATTGCATGAGCTTTTATAGAAGAAAATGAGAAAATGGGATTTTCTTCCACAAAAGCTCATGGAATAAATAAATCTGTTAGTCTTTAAGTGCCACAAGACTCCTTGCCTTTTTTTTCCCCCTCCTTTAACCATGTTTTCATCTCAAGTCAGGCTCCCTGATCATGATTCACTGTTTCCATTCAATTTCTATTGTTTCGTTTCTTTAGTGTCAGCTGTAAAATATGTTACATCACTTTGCTGTTGGTTTTGTATGTGGTTTCATTTCCTTGTAGTGGAGCCTGCATTTGCTGTTTCTGTTGCTGTCTGGACAGTTTCAGTTGTGGCTTGAGGGGGCTCTGGCTTTCACCTCCACCCAGCAGCTCCCCCTGGACTTGAAATTGGGGGGCATTTAGGTGGAGGTGGGGGGCGGCGGTGGGGTGCATTCACCAAATTGGTATAACACTTGCTAGCTGACAACTGGTGATGGGGGTGTTGGGAAATCGCTGCCTCCATTTCATTATTGAAGAAGAGCACTAGGGGTTATAATTTGTTTGTTGTTTTCAGAATCATTCATGTTGTCCCTTGGAAGACTTAATTTAGATTATAAAGTTTTTGGGGGCAGGGACCATCTTTCTGTCCAATGTTTGTACAACACCATGACTGTAATACAAATAAATAAGACAACTAATAACTTTCACTGCTTTTCTTTAGCTTTGAGTGCTGCCTCAGTTAGTTGTTTTAAAAAAGTGGCATGAAACTTCCAGCATTTTAAAGTAGACCAGGCTCAAAATAATGAGGGCACAAACTGCAGTTGAGTTAGGCCCCATGCTATAAAGCAGAGATCTCAAAGACGTGGCCTGTGGGCCACATGTGGCCCCCTAAAGCTATTTCCTGCGGTCCGTGATGGCGTGATCATTACTGATGTTTGCAATATTGTATGAAAAGGTTTCAGTGGTGCAGCCCTTGGGCCGATGTACTAGTCCTCATGCAGCCCTCGTGGTGATTTGATTTTGAGACCCCTGCTGTAAAGAGCTCAATGGGGGAGAACCCCTTCCACCCAGACCCCCCAGAGGACGTAGGAGGCTTGGGGCAGATTTGATATGAGCCCCACCCCCACTGTTCCACACATGCAACTCATACCACCTCTGCCCACCCCCAAGTGTCCTCCTATCTCAGCTCACTCCGGCCACTTGCCCAGTTACCAAGCGCCTCTTGGTTTACCAAGCTCCAATGTTCCCTGGGATGTATGGAGTCAGAAGGGGCCAGGGCAGGAGGCCCTCTTCTTGGTGGGGGCCTAGGGCAAGTTGCCCCGTTGCCCGCCCCAGCTGCCTCCACCCATTCCAAATTCATTGTAGGATTGGGCCTTCAGTATTGTTCACAAACTTAAATGAAAGGCCCCACAAGCCATTTGAAATTTGTATTATTTATTGGTTATTTTTGAGTACACAATTATGCAAATCACAAAGTTCAGTGAAAACACATTTCTGAATTTAGTCCCATTAAAGTTCTGGATGTTTTGCCACTTACTTTGGAAGAAGGAACATTGGGTCCACAATTCCTGCCACAAAAAGCCTTACAGTTTGAGGTCCCAAACCTGTAACCTGAGCTGAACAGATTGCTCTCAGTTTAGTCCATCAGATTTGTGCTGGACTCTACTCTAGTGTAAGGGTTCACCTCTGTCCTTAGGTTGTTGAACTGAGGCCTAAATTCAAGTATGACAATGACAATACCAGAGGCTAACAAGAAAGAGGGAGACAGGGAGAGCTGGGGAGTGAGTTGCAAAAACACCCCTTGATAGTCAAGGCAAACACAGATCTTGTTTTTGTGAACTTTTTGTAACAAAGATTCAGAAAGATCCACAAGAGGAAAAATGGACTTATGTCCCTTTTTGCTTTTTACAAGGCATTAAAGGCCTTAAAGACATTATTCCCACCAAAATTGTTTATTTTTTTCCTCCTGTTTACATTACAGATGTTTACATTAGAAGTTCATGCCCTGTCTGCCTTGGAAAACTGATGACTGCACAAGTAGTTAAGTAACATTTCAAAAGATGGGAATGATAGCTGAGCAATTGAGTGGAAGGAATTTTTAATAAGATTGTTTAAAACTCTGCTTTTCATATCCCTATTTAAATCACTAATTAATACTTTAGATAAATTATAGTGGTTCCCAACCCTTTTCAGGCTGGGGACCCCTTTTAAAAAAAAAAAAACAAACAAAAAAAAACACCCGGCGGGGGGGGGGGGGGGGGGCGCCCCACGGCCCCCACCTCTGCCCCCCCCCCCTTGGCTGGTTATGTAATCTGTACCACTTGGGCAGACTGACCCCCACCACTCTGGCAGCACCACTGGGATAGCTGGTAAGCAGCGCTGCCACCACCATGGGCCACGCCACTGGGGAGCCAAGCCACAGCAGCTATAGCCCCCTGCTCTTGCCCCTGCCAGGGAGCTGCTGTAGACCCATCCCCCTGCCAGGATCCAGTCACGGGAGGGGAAAGGCAGCCCTGGCAGGGAGCATCAGCGCTGTAGCTGTATTCCAGTCCCAGTAGGGAGAGGCTCTGCAGACCCCCTGCAACATGTCTACGGACCCCTGGGCATTCCTGGATCACAGGTTGGGAACCACTGAGATAACATGTGTCTGTTAGAGATACAGGACGCCTTGCTTTGCCCTTTCAATGAAGGTGAGCACTGTAAGCATGTCCCAAGAAATCCAGAAGATTCTCAGGCAATTTGAGGGAAGTCTGACCTTGTTATTCTTAGTAGTTGCTAAGTAATAGATAAATTTTGGAAGGAAAAACCAAAAGGGGCCTTTTTTTTTTTTTAAACACCTCATAAACAAACAAGAAAACACAGTTCCATTTTTTTAAAAAAAATTACAAAATTATTTAATTATTCAGTTGTAGGTTACATGCATCAGTTTAACCTGTGATACATGTAAGGTGAGGTTATTTTATCAGAGGTTTCTGGGTGAGAGAATGTGTATTCAGTAATTCACTTAAGATCGCTATAAAATAGTCTGAAGTGCCTCTTCTATAAACAAGGATGTTGTAGTTTTTAGGCATGTTATCAGGTGATCTGTCAAGACTAGGAATAGACAGTGTATGGATGGTACTATTCAGCAGTTCCATAAGTGGCATGGATAATGGAGTGGAGAGTGAGCTTGTAGAATTTGCAAATAGCAGCAAGCAGAGTAGCTTACAAGAATTTTGAAGGACAAGATTATAACTCAAAATTACCATCACAAAGTGTAGAATTGATCTGAAATCAACAAGATGAAATTCAGTAAAGATAAGTGCCAAGTATTTCACGTAAGAAGAAAAAAAAATCAAAAGCACAATTAAAAATGGAGAATAACCTGGCTAGGTGATAGTACTGCTATAAAGGATCTCATGATTATGGTGGATCACAAATTAAATGAGAGTCAACAGCTTGAAGAATTTGCAATTCTTAAGTGTAATAACATAAGCAATGTCTGTAAAACATGCCAAGTTATTGCCCTGCTCTGCATGGCACTGGTGAAGTCTCAACTGGGATACTATATGTCCAGTTCTGGGTCTCATATTTTAGGGAGATGTGAAGAGGAGAGCAAGAAAAAGTGATGAAAGGTTTAGGAAAAAAGGCTTCTGAGGAAAGGTTAAAATATTGAGAATGAAAAGACCGAAAGGGAACATGACAATAGTTTTAAGGGTTGTGATAAGCAGGGTGGATATCAAATATTCCTCACCTCCATGGAAGGTAGGGTAAGAAGTAATGGGCTTACTCTGCAGCTAAGAAGATTTGTTAGGTTTTGGGGGTTCCCCTCCTTAATTATAAAAGTGGTACAGACTTCCGAGAGAGGTTGTGGAATCCTTGTCACTGGAGGTTTTTAAGAGCAGATTGGATACATATCTGTCAGGCATGGTCTAGGCCAGGGATCAGCAACGCAGGCTCAGTGAGCCACTTGTGGCTCAGTGAGCATCCCCTTCTGGCTCCCTGGCAATCTCTTCCAGGGAGCCAGGTATGCTCTGGAGACTCCTGGCTGGTGAAGGCCCCCACTTTCGGGGCGCCAGCATCGCCCTCACCCTCCCACCGCAACTGCATGAGCCAGAAGCAATCCAGTGGTTGTGCTGTGGCCCCTAGCGCTGGTGGGGGTGTGGGGGTGGCACGTACTCCCTCCTTCCCTCCCTCTGCTGGTGGGGCAGAGCAGCGCTGCCCCGCCTATGCCCAACTGGCCATCCCTCCCAAGAGTCGCCAGCGGAGATCTGCAGCTTGTGGGGGTGGGCCTTGGAGCGGCACCTCTGCGGAGTTCAGGCCACTTCAACCCAGCCACCTCAGGCCTGAAGGGGACTGATCAAAGGCCTGGGGGTGAGGCAGCCTCCTGGTTCATCTTGCCTTGTGGGTTGCCGACCCCTGGTCTAAGCTTACTTGGCCCTTTCTTAGCACAGTCAGGTGGGCTGGGTGACCACTTGAGGTCACTTTCAGCCCTACATTTCTCTGATTGCTGGAAAATGGAGTGAAGTGTTTCTTCAGTATAATACAGAAATAATATCTTGTTTTGCAAGATATCAAATCTTAAACCTCTCACAGATCCAGAGAGGGATATCAACTTGACCTTCAGACCAATGTAGTTTACAGCCTTGTTTGGATCTGATACACATAGACAAGAAGCAGACTTTATAAACATATTTTTAAAAATCCATCTCTATAAGCCAGATCAACTTGGAACTTCAGAAGTAGTCCCAACAGAGTCAGATTAGTGGGCAGAGTATAGCTAAAGAAACAAATGAAAAGCATTTGATTAATTGGTTTCACCATTTTTTTCATGGTTGCAGAAAAGGTTATAAATGGTTTGTATGTATATTCATGGTTACAGGATAGCTGAACTGCTGGTCTGTTCAAGTGCACCTCTTACTAGTTCACTTACTTGTCTTCTGAGTAGAATCAAGTGATTCTACTCAGCATAGACCAAGTCCTGGGCTGTTAATACTCTGTGGATCAACCATGCCTTCCCAGCTTCAGCTGGATTTGGGTTACTGTAGTTCCTCCCTCTACAAATCTGGCCAGTGGCTTGTGGTGACACAGAATTGCCTTCTTAAAAACAAAAGTAGAGTTTATTTGCCCATAGGAACAAAGCATAGCATAAAAAACAGTTTTACAACAGTGTCCTATAGAGACCTATTTTAGCTCAGACACCTAATCTTAGTGGAGCTTGAGTTTCAGTCTCAAAAAAATTAAGTAAATCCTTTTGGGAGTATGGGTATCTTTAACATCTTTTATGGTTCTTTGTTCTCAGTTTCCTGGACTTGGTGTCCAAAATCAGTTAAGTGAGCTCTACAGTCTGTAGCTCATAAAGCTGTACAGGCTACAGAGACAGTCTCCCCACAGTTGGCACATGGGGGTGGAGGGAGGAGAGAGGGATGTAGGCCTTCCAATTCCATCACACCCCAACCTAGGACCGTAACAGTGGCAGGTCATCCCACCTTTGCATTAGCAGAGCTCCAGCCAAAACTTGCTGACAAGTGTTCAGGCCCAAATACAGCTGGAATGAGGTCACCTACCTGTGCTCACATACCTGTATCACTCACCTCCTCAAGTGGAATCACAAGGGGCAGCCCCAGGAGGCCTTCAGAGTCACCAGCATCTGGCAGTTCCAGCAAGTCATGCTCTTGACTCTAGTCAGTAGGCAGCTCTGGTGGCTCTTCAACAAGATCAGAATTGAGACCCAGTAGGGCAGGAGCTGGGCCTTCTCTTCCAACAGCTCCCCCCCTGTTTGAGTGCTGGGGCCCTCCCTTTATAGTTGCTGTTTTAGCCCCACCTCCTGCTTCCAGAATGATGGTGTGGTTTTTCCCATTCTGCCTTTCAGGCATTGAGTGGTAGTTCCTGCCTGTCAGTAGCCCCTCTCTACACTATATAATTAGTACAACTGGCTGGAGAATGAAAATATATTGAAGAAAAAATTCAGAATTGTTTTGTTTCAAATTTTTCCATGTGGATCAATCTTTGGTTATTTTTTTTAAAAAATATCTTCATTGTTTGTGAGGCTGTGCTAAATTGGCCCTGAGCAGTGACCTTCCCTGAGCTGGAAAAGAAAGAGAATGAGAAAGAAAAGATGGTAGAACATAGAAGGAACAAGTGGGAGTGTCTTTAACAACTGTAACTTTAACATGCCTCACATACTGTAAAAATATTTGTATAAGGATAAGTTCCTTAGCAACTAAGATAGAAGAAAATATTAAGTAAACTAAATGTAAAAGATAGTCTCATTGTATGTATGAGAGGAACATCACCTAAACAGATTATTGAAAAAAATGCCACAAAGTTTAATTAAAATGCTTTTATTGTATGTGAACTTATCCAGAGGGGAGGACTTGCAAGAATTATTCCAGAATAGGCATGCTTTATCCTAGCACACATCATATAGATACATCTTAAAAGTTTTAACTTTGAGCTATTGTTGAACTAAAAATAGCATTTAAAATAACATTTTAAAAGCTTTTGTATCAAATTATTTCCTTTGGTTTTGAATAGAAAGATCAAGTAGGGTTGGCTTTTCAGAGTGCTATTTATAGAGTTCAGTCCTTCACTTCTTATCCATTGAAGTTAATGGGAATTTTGCTTGAATAAGGGTTTCAGAATTAGATCCACTGTTTGAGAGCACAGCAAACACATAGTGAAGTCCTTAGTTTTTGTTCACTGAAGTTGGAACCAATAGTGGGTAATTTTTGTGTTGATGAAATATTTTTTTTTTTTTAAATCCCACTTTTGTTACCATGTTAATGTGAGGAGAAGGTGGCTATGTCTACATCAGGAATTTCAGTTCAGGCTGGCTGGTCTCAACTAAAGAAGTCCAAGGTTAGTCCACACTAACCTTGGGCTAGTTCAAACTAACCACGGCTTTATAGTTTTAACTAGCCACGCGTTCTAGTTCAAGCTAAAGTTTTAGTTCAAACTATAACACGGGGCTAGTTTGAACTAATGTCTTAGTTCAAACTTTGTAAGTTTGAACTAATCATTAGTTTGCATGTTGCATGTGCTTAGTTTCAAACTAAGTGAGAAAGTCCAGATTAACCGCTGGGTTTTACTAGTCCAGACTAGGCAAAGTTTAGTGTGGCCAGGGGCTAAATTAGACTTAGTCAGGACTTATTTGTCAATGTAGACATAGCCTAAATAACCAGTCATCAGCAGCTGAAGAATTCCTAATAAAATAATCCATGACAGCCACATAAAGGGGGGATTTTCCTCTGACAACTGGAAATAGGCTGTACTTTGCACCTCAGGAAAGCCTCACATGGACTATAGAGAACAAAGATTTTTATATATGTTTGTATGTGGCAAGGAGGGATCCAGCATATATGTAGCATATATAATAATTATTTTAAAAAACTACATTAAAAGAATATTATTAGGACTGTGAAGTCAAGCAATCAAAACTAGGAAATGCCAGAATGAAGATTGCCTGTGCAGTCTTAATTTGGCCCCATTGTGCAGATTCTTGATGATGTATTCTTTGATCACATGCTTCCGCTTCACACACGTCTGGCTCATTCTAAGGAAGAAGAGTGCTAATCAAATGAGCAGCTGCTTCAGAGCACCTCTGTGAGATGAGGGAGGAGTATTATTCCCATTTTACAAATGGGGACCTGAGAACTAGATTCAAATTAAAAATATACATGAATTTTGGATCCCCAGTTTAGGGGTGTTGCTGCATAGAAAAAAGATCCAGGGTACAGACACCCTGGGCCTGCTCCCAACCAACACAGGCTCTGCCTCCCACTCCCAGCCAGCCCAGGCAGTGGCCCTGGGTCTGTTCACATTAAGCAGCCCATCCACTGGTGTGGTCTGATGGCATCACACTGCCCTGGAAGCTTTTACATAACCTGAAACAATGTACTGTAAGTGAAGTGAATTTAAACAGCCAAAAAATAAACACTAATGTCAAATAATATCCATCTTACCTACAGCAACATTTAGATAAAAGCTGTTACTCAGAAGTGGATGGTGCCTGAGTGCCTACACAGCACATGGCTCTGTGCCCAGCTGAGAGATGCCACCCTGCTGACTCGCACCAGAGACAGCTAGGATATGTCTATACTGGAGACTTAAGTTGACTTAAGGAAGGTTATGTCGACCTACAGACTCCTTCAACTACACTAGGCTTTTATGATGTCATCTTAAGCGCTTCCTTAAGCTGACTTAGTAACACCACCTCTCAAGGTCAATTTAACACTTAAAATGACCCTGTTAAATCAACTTAATCCAATATAAATGGGGAAAGCCCTAAAGTTGACCTAATTGGCCTTCAGGCCCCCTCCCAGGCCTTCTCCTCTGTCGACCTAGCACCTGCCAGGTCGGATGCAAGCAGTCAACAGGAGTTTTCAGTGTGGACTCTCTTAAGTTCACTTAACAAGGTTGAGTTTAAGTTGCCTTAAAGTCAACCTCGTTAGGCTGACTTAAGAGAGCCTCAGTGTAGACATACCCATGGTGCATTGGTTCTCAAGCTGTTTAAATGGAGCCCATTCCCCCCATGGATTTGGGGTGTAATACTTGCCTCTCAGCCTTTGTGAGTGGCAGCATGAGGAGTGGGGAGCAAGGAAGGGGTGATGTGGCAGTCGAGTGTGGGGAGCAGCATGATTGTGTGGTGGGCACCAAGGGAGGCAGCACAGTGACTGCAAATTCCCACAGTGTTCCCACTCTGGTTCATGCATCTGGGTGCACCAAAGGCTGAGAAATTAAAAAAGGCCCAAGCCCAGTCCCAGCTACCAGGCACATATGATCCAGGTGGGGAAAGTTGGAGAACTCATGAGGCAGGCAGGCAGGCTAACTGGTTGGGGCTGCCAGTGCGGTGCCGCAAGCAGAGTCGCACTGAACTAGCAGCCCCAGTCAGGCAGCCTGCCTGCCTTGTGCCTCCCCTGAATATAACCAAAGAGAACACAACAGAGTGAACTGAAGACAAGGCAAAGAAAGCTGCCATGCTGGTATCCCCCTTAGCTTCTGCCAGGCAGCCAGCCAATATCCCTCCTGGGAAAACAAAGCAGAGAGGCTTAACTACACAAACTGAGTAATCCCACTTTTGTCTTTCCAAAAAAAAAAAAGTCCAACTAAAAATGCAGTATTACTGGGAACACAGTAATGTGTTTTCAGTGCAAGCAAGACAACATTACAGGAATTTACCATACTGCACAGCAGAGGCATTGCTGGTGCTGGGCACCCCAGGGCATGTGCCCCGAACCCCAGTGCCGGTGCCCCAGATCTCCAGCCCGGCTGGGGATGTGGGGCCCGGCCTCCTGCGGCCACTTCTGGCCCTGTCCCGGCCAGGGATCTGGGGCCCAGCCACCTGTGGCCGTGGCGGGCAATCCGGTGCCCAGCAGCGAGCGCCAGCAGCAGCCCCATCCCTGGCCAAGGATGCGGGGCTTAGCCGCCCGCAGCGGCATGGTGGCACCAGTCCCTGTCCCTGGCCGGGGGGCAGGGCCTACAGGCTGGGGGCGGGGCCTGCGTGGCGGGGCCTTAGCCTGTGCCCTCGGTCCTTCCCCCAGCCAGCGACGCCCCTGCTACACAGAAATGTTAACTTTGTGGCTTGTTGCCCAGTAAGTGTGCTTATGCTGTGCAAAGTTTCTAGGAGGACAAAACTGAGGAGTAGAATAATTAAATAATTTTTCCAGTCTATAGAGTGGCTGTGTGAAAATGATATTCTTTTACTGAAGAGGTCTGCTTCTTCAGTGTTTTCAACTTCTTTAGTGACAAAATTTAAAAGATTGTGCTCCTGTTTGCTCTGCAGAGCTAACTTAGATTGGATAAAGGTTGTTGGATTCTTTTTTCTCTTCTGTGCCTTGGACAGAAGATGTTTACTACATCTATTCTTTATGCATGTGAATGCAGTGGGATTGTTACTTGTTTAAATGCTCCCTGTAGGAAGAAGGGCAGTCAGGACGCACCTCCCTCCTCCAGAGCAGTTGTCCCAGGGGTTGAGCGCTCCCCCTGCTGGCCAGAGGACTCTGCAGGGAGCCGGGCTGGGACCCGGCACACAGGAGGCGGGCCCAGGGGAGGGGAGGACAATATAAGGAGACAGACCAGGCAGAGCAAGGGGAGACTGAGAGGGAGAGACACTGCAATCCCTGAGAGCACTCAACCCCAGCCTGCAGATAAGCGGCCTGGGTGCTGGCGGGACTTCCCGGTCTAGTCCCCGCCCCAGGGGGAGGACTTGGAAGAACTGCCTTTGGCCGAAGACCCCATGGGCCCGGAGGACTCATCCCTCAATGATCTGGAGGAGCTGCCTTCTGTCAAAGACCTCCTGGACCGTGCAGGCCCTGCCAGCAATGACCTAGACGAGTTACCCCTCATGGAAGACCTAGAGGACCTACCAGTCCTGCTGCCCCCGGGGGAAGAAGGGTTGACGGGGATCCCTCTGGCATTTTACCCTGAGGACTTGGTAGGGGAGGAAAAGGGGGAACCCCAGAGGAAGTAGCCCAGGGAAGAGCGGGCCTGTCCCGCTGGGGTGTGGTTAAAGCGGCTGTGTTTTGGCAGGAGCACCGCTGGCTTACTGGCGGCCTTACAGCCACCAGATAGGGCCCTGGGCTGAGACACAGTGGAGTGGGTGGGCCTGCATCTCCCTCCCCTACGCACAATCCCCTACCAACCCTGTGATATTAACCCCTGCTCTAAACCCCCACCATCCTCTCCTACAGCCTTGCCCAGAGGAAGGGCTGGAGGCCTAGACTGTGTTTGCCTGCCTCGCTTTGCAAAGGGGAGCTCGCAGATGGGAACTTGGGCGTGGCCTTCCCGACAGGGGAGCGAGAGGTCGCCCACTGGGTGGATCGCTTGGCCACCGACCACCTGCAACTTCCATTTGGCGACGAAGGTGGGATCTGGGACCAACGTCCTGAAGCAAGGGGGAGCCATGGATCTCAAGAAGGTTATGAGATGGTGGACTGAGTCCCAATGCCAACTACTGCAGGACCTGGGGACCCAACAGCAACAAATGATCCGAGAGATGGGGGCTCAGCAGTCGGAGCAACAAAAACAGCTAGTCTAACAACTCGGGAGCTCAGTGGCCTGCCCCGCTGTAATCCTCTGGGTCTGAGACAAATGAACCCTGGCCTGGACAGGCCCCAATTCGCTTGACCAAGCTGGGGCCTGACGATGATCCAGAGGTTTTTCTGTCTACTTTTGAGAGGGTGGCCATGATGGCTAACTGGCCCTGGGATCACTGGGCTACCCTCCTGGCCCCTTATTTAACAGGAGCTGCCCAGACTGCATACTGTGGGCTATCAGATGAAGATGCCTGGAACTAAAGCAGGTGAAGGCTGCCATCCTGGACGTGTTGGATATTAGCCCCAAAATTTTCTGACGTTGGCTTCGGGGTATGAAGTTAACACCGGATAGCCGACCGTGGGCATTTGCACAGAAATTGAAAGAAGCAGCTAACTAGTGGCTCTGCCCAGAGAGTCGCTCAGGGCCAGAGATAGTGGAGCAAGTGGGTCTGGAACAGTTTCTCCATGCCCTCCCCGCGAAAAGCAGGAGCTGGATGAGGCAGCACCGCCCCACCACTTTGGATCAGGCTGTGCATCTCCTGGAAGATTTCCTGGCCGCTGAAGCACCAACTGTGACCCGGGCCTCCTGGGATAACCTTCTGAATGTGCCAAAATCAGGGCAAGCTGCAAAAACCAGGGGCCAAACCCCCAAACCACTGACATAGAATCATAGAATCATAGGGTTGGAAGGGACCCCACGAGGTCAT
>ML682038.1:1466622-1497435 GCA_007922195.1 Podocnemis expansa | reverse complement strand
TGACCTCGTGGGGTCCCTTCCAACCCTATGATTCTATGATTCTATGAGATCCGTCAACCTGACCGCTGATGAAAAAAACAGATCTATCACATAAATTCGTTGAAGCCCTGGAGGGAGAGGGAGCAGTTGCTCATAACTCCATATCCAACAGGTCCTGACCTAGGACCCCAGACCCCACAACCAGAGGATGAGGGGCTCCCTTCTCTCGGGGCAGAGCTAAACAGGGAACAGCAGCTGCAGGCCCGGAACCTCTTACAGGCTTTTGCCACAACTTTTACTGCGGTCCCGGGCCAGACCAACCGAGTTCAACATTCCATCCAGACCCCCCCCCCCCCCCCGGAGAGGTTGTTCAGGTGGGGACTCGACCTATCCCTTGAAACCTCCACGCCACCGTAGAGGAAGAGGTCAAAAAGATGTTAGAGTTGGGGGTAATTGAACCATCATCCAATGAGTGGCGGAGCCCGATAATGCTGGTCCCAAAGCCAGATGGCTCAACTCGTTTCTGCATTGACTTTGGGTGGGTTAACGCAATGTCCAAATTCGACGCCTACCCAATGCCATGAATTGATGAGCTCTTGGAGTGTCTGGGAGAAGCCCAGTATTTTACAACACTCAATCTCTTGAAGGGATACTGGCAGATTGCCTTGGAACCCGCGGCCCAGGAGAAAACCGCATTTGCCACCCCTAGTGGACTGTATCAGTTCATAAGAGCTGTTCAGGCTCCACAGCACTCCCGCCACCTTCCAGCAACTCATGGATCGTCTTCTGCAGCCACATCATGCTTATGCTGCTGCCTATCTGGACGATGTAGTGATCCATAGCTGCTGCTGGGAAGACCACCTCACTCAAGTGACAGCTGTCCTCCGTGCCCTTAGGGATGCGGGGTTGACTGTGAACCCAAGAAAATGCCGAGTTGCGTGGCAGGAGACTACTTATCTAGGGTATACTATAGGACATGGAAAAATATAGCCGCTTGTGGACAAGGTTCAAGCTGTCCGGGATTACCCACGCCTGGAAACAGAATGACAGATAAGACAGCTTCTGGGCCTAGCAGGCTATTACCATCATTTTGTCCCTAGTTTCTCATCTCTAGCCACCCCTTTGACAGACCTACTCCAAAAAAATCAACCGTAGCGGTACGCTGGGGTGATGCCTGCGAAGGCGCTTTTCAGACCTTAAAAGCAGTCCTATGTTCCGAACCGGTATTATACAGTCCAGATTTTCAATGGCCGTTCCTGTTGCAAACCAATGCCTCAGTGACAGGGCTCGGGGCCGTATTGGCCCAAGAAGTGGATGGCGATGAACACCCAATACTGTATATCAGCCACAAATTATTCCCAAAGGAGCAAAAATACGCCACAGTAGGAAGAGAAGTGCTAGCCATCAAGTGGGCCATGGAGGCCCTACGATACTATTTACTAGGAAACACTGACAATTATCACAGACCACAGACCCCTCCAGTGGCTCCAGCGGATGAAGGATTCCAATCCTCAGCTCCTCCCCTGGTACCTAGCCCTACAACCCTACCACAAAACGGTAAGCCACCACACGGGGAAACAACATGCTAACGCAGACACTCTGTCCCATGTAGGTGACAAATCCAGATCCAGCCCCAGAACTCAGGGGCTGAAATTGAGGTGTGGGGGTGTAGAAGGGAGGGTGGTCAGGACACACCTCCCTCCTCCAGAGCAGTTGTCCCGGGGTTGAGCGCTCCCCCTGCTGGCCAGAGGAGGACTCTGCAGGGAGCCGGGCTGGGACCCGGAACACAGGAGATGGGCCCAGGGGAGGGGAGGACAATATAAGGAGACGGACCAGGCAGAGCAAGGGGGAGACTGAGAGGGAGAGATGCTGCAATCCCTGAGAGCGCTCAACCCCAGCCTGTGGATAAGTGGCCTGAGCACTGGTGGGACTTCCCGGTCTACTCCCCACCGCAGGGGGAGACTTGGAAGAACTGCCTTTGGCTGAAGACCCCACAGGCCCAGAGGACTCATCCCCCAGTGATCTGGAGGAGCTGCCTTCTGTCAAAGACCTCCTGGACCGTGCAGGCCCTGCCAGCAATGACCTAGACGAGTTACCCCTCATGGAAGACCTAGAGGACCTACCAGTCCTGCTGCCCCCGGGGGAAGAAGGGTTGACGGGGATCCCTCTGGCATTTTACCCTGAGGACTTGGTAGGGGAGGAAAAGGGGGAACCCCAGAGGAAGTAGCCTAGGGAAGAGCAGGCCTGTCCCACCGGGGTGTGGTTAAAGCCGGTATGTTTCAGCGAGAGCACCACTGGCTTACTGGTGGCCTTACAGCCACCAGAAAGGGTCCTGGGCTGAGACACAATGGAGTGGGCAGGCCTGCATTCCCCCCCCTGCCAACCCTGTGATATTGACCCCTGCTCTAAACCCCCACCATAAATCCTCTCCTAAAGCCTCGCCTGGAGGAAGGGCTGGAGGCCTAGACTGTGTTTGGCTGCCACGCGCCGCCAAGGGGGGCTCGCAGGCACAGGCTCTTATACCCCCTTGCCCAGAGGGAGGGCTGGAGGCCTAGACTGTGTCTGGTGGCTTCGCCCCAGAAAGGGGGGTTGCAGATGGGAACTTGGATGCAGCCTCCCCTGAGAGGGGAGCGGGAGGTCGCCCGCTGGGTGGATCGCTCAGCCGCTGACCACCTGCGATTTACACTCCCTACTCTCCCTTCCCCCATCTCACCCAGCTCCCAGACCCCTCTAGATTCCCTTCCTAGCTTGTCAGGCTCTTTGCAGTGTGCCCACATCTCACAAAGCCACTAATAACCCCTAGCTATTTCCCCTTGCCACTTGCTTGACTCCCCATAGCTGCAAGTTGCCCCCACCTCACCCAAGTCTAAGTTGCCCCCCATTTTTTTATTGGTATATTTAGAATTATTTGTTAAATTGCAGTTGCTCCTATGCTTTGCTTACCCACTAAAAGCTACAGGGTGGCACTAGCACATGCGCTACTGTTTGCTGAATTTGAAGAGCATGAGACTACTCAAGCAAGGTGTAACTCAAAGCAGAATTTGACTGGTGCTGTAGGAGAGAGAAAAATCCTAGCTACTTTCAGATTGGAGAGTGGGGAGCAGTGTCACTAAGGGAAAAAAAAAATTTATTTGTTTTTTGAGGAAAATTGATAATGGAAACGTTGTGATCTAATGAACAAGAAGCCCCATACATACAGGGTGTTTTTATAGTGGTTGGCAGGATCAAGATTTGAGTGGCTGGAGAGGATGCTCAAAAGGCACCAGTTTAAACACAGAATGCCCTTTCTGAGATTTATTTCAGGAGTTCTGTTCTAACCAAAACAGTACAAACTGGCAAAGTGTCTGGCTGCCATACAGCTTTCCATAGACAATCTTTAATATATACATGTCAAGCAGCCCAACACAAACAGTAAAGTACTTAAGGGTCCATAAGATGCTCTGTCCAGCTTTTAGTCAGCTATACACCTCTGTCTCTCTCATGTCCTCATTGGGATTGTCCTCACTGCAGTTAACTCCTTTCATAACTAGAGTGTTCCCTGACACAAGTCCTGTTCATATGTACAAAACACTTAGCTGGCCTGCAAAGGTACATCTACACTACAGCAGGGAATGCGCTACCCAGCCAAGACAGCCTTGTGCTAGCTGCTAGTGCGCTAAAAATAGAAAGGTGGATAATGTAGCCCAGGCTGCACTTCCAGATCTCAAGCCCACCCAACCTTCTTGTCTGGGACTGATTTGGGGTAGCTGGCTTGAGTCACCAGCTCCCATCCACCTCCCCACCACTCCTCAGCTGTTGCTCCTCCTGGCCCAAAACTACCTCCCCATTCTTTTGCTTGCAACAGGCTATTGCCCCGCCTAGGCTCTGCTCATGCACTGACCCCTGCCTACTAATACCCCAGCTCTTGCCCAAAAGCACACCTGTCTGCTATTGCCCTACCTAACCCAAAACCACCCAGCCCTCCACCCTCTCTTGTCCCACCTGTTGCAGGCTATTGCCCCACTTGCCTGTCCTCCAACCCCTGCCCACTAATGCCCCAACTCTTGCCCAAAGGCACTCCCATTTGGCCTGAAATCAAGCCCCTGGCCACCTGCTATTAGCCTGCCTGGCCCGAAGCCACCTGTCCATCTGCTATTGCCCCACATGGTCCAAAACTGTTCCATGTCATTGCCCCCAAACCATCCCCCCAACCTAGTGCCCTGCCTGGCCCCAAACCACTTTGGCTGGCTCTTGTTCTGCCTACCCCAAAACTGTCCATCCCTCTGCTATTGCCCCCAAACCACTTGTTCCCTTCACCAGCTACTGCTCCAAAAACTCCCATTCCACCCACCCTGTGTCCTGCCTGGCCCAGGGCCACTTAGCCTGAACCACCCTTGCCAGGTGACTATTGTCCCACCTGGGCCCTGCTTTCCCACTGTTGCTCTGGCTCTCATCTGAAACTGCCCATCCACCTTGCCACAGCCCTCGTTCACCCTATAGGGCACCACACCGAGCCCCAGCAGCCCTCTGCCCACCTCACCTCCTCTCCAGCTTCCCTTTCCCTCCCCTATGCCGTGGGGGCCCCAGTACATACCCTGTGCTGGTGGGCAGAGTAGAGGAGCACATGCTGCCTGCTTAGGAGGGAGGAGGAGTTTAAATTTCTGTCACCCCTCCCACACTGTACCAGATACATGAGCTTCTCCTACAGCAGGGTGCAGCTGAGCAGCTTCTCTCAGTCAATAAGCAGGCATGACAAAGCTGAACTGAAAGCAGACAAGCAGGCTTGCTCTCTGGCTTCTGCTGCAGCTGTGTGTGCCAGGGCTGGGGACTCAGGACATGGGCTGGGATATTTGGAGCCCATGTCCTGAGTGCCCAGCACCAACAACCAGAGCCCTAACTATGGCGGAGCCAATGGGGCAAAGCCCCGGGCAGCGTGGAGCAGCTCAATAGAGCTCCTCTATTAAAGGGCGGCTTTTGCCACGCTGGCTCCAAGCGCTGCTTAATGGCAAGGGACACATTCTGATCGGAACGCGCCCTAGGTGGCAAAAACCGGCATTACAGCTCTGCCAACAACACCCCTGATCATAGTTTGAGATGCCTGTAGGCTGGTGTGTTTTTTGAGAATTTAGCATTCTACAGCACTTTATTGGTTCAGTCAGTGTACAGCTCCCATTAATCTGAGTTGCAGCTGTACATACTCAGCACTTCTGCAAGCTAAACCTCATGATCTTAAGAACATGAAACATCCAGAAAATGAAGAACACATTGGCTATGTCTGTACATACATGGTTAAATTGATTTAACTTATATCAATTTAATAAAATAAAAATGAAAATCATTAAATCAATTTAAGTTAAATTAATTTAACACATCCCCACTAGAAACCCAAATCGAACTAGTATGTCCATGGACAGGACTTGCTAGTTCGATTTAGCAGAGGGGCACCATGGGAGGTGTGGCAACATGGCCCCCCAGATGGGCTGTGCCACTACCCAATCCCCTGCCTGGCTCTTGCCTGGTGAGCTGGGTGGCAGGAAGAACATTCCCACCTCAGCTTTGGGTGCACTGAGCCTGGTGGAGGAGAAGGCATCCCTCCCACCTGGCTTCCACCCTGTGTGGTCAGCTGGGTGCGGGGAAGGGACCCCCTCACACAGCTATAAAAGTGCTCAGCTGAGTGTGGGGAATGGACCCCCATGCCTGGCATGCATCCTGCACCCAGCTCCCAGCACACTAGCCTGGCTGTGAGGAAGTAACCCCCATGGCCGGCTCCCAGCACACTAGCTAGGTGGCAGGAGAAGGGACCCTCTGCTCCCAGCAGCCCAAGTGCTGTTCAGGCGCTGGCAGGGGAAAGAGCCCCTTGTGCCTGGTTCCTGATGCACTAGCTGGGCGGTGGGGTTAGCGTGCTGGGAGCTGGGTGCGGGGTGTCTACCCCGCCACCCGGCTTGCGCGCCAGGAACTGGGCACATGGGTCTCTTCTCCTCACGCCTGGCCAGCGCACGGGGAGCCCCTCCCCCCCCCCCCCCCCCCCAGCCAGGGTACTGAAGGCTGGCCCTTCCTTCCAGGGTGCCATTCACCTTAGGAAGAAGGTCAAACCTGGCTCAAAATCAAAATAACATTTAAATCAAAATGACCTTTCCTTATGGCAAAATGATGGAGCTCCTCATTTCAATATAAGGAAAGCTAGTGTGGACCAGCCCTTCTTTAAATCAAAATAATCAGTGTTATTTCGATTTTAAAGAGTAAGTGTGGACATACCCATTGTGATGTTCCCCTACTGCAATCTGGTCTAGTCTGGTGCTGAGTCTCCTCAACTGCCCACTCCTCAGCACCAATTTACCCTGCTTTACTAGGTGAACCCCGCTCCTGGGTCAACACATATCAGCTTACTGTGTCTAATCAGTGGGACAGTGGGAGTACACTCACTAATGGGACAGTCCCAATGGCTATGTCTACACTTAAGAAGTTAGTTCAAATTAACTTAGTTCAAATTAATAATGGTTAATTTGAACTAAGTTCATTCCAACTAACATGGCCCCGCTAGAAACCCAAATTAAACTAGCATATCCCTGAACAGGACTTGCTAGTTCGATTTAGGAAGGGGGCACCATGGGAAGTGTGGCAACATGGCACCCAAAAAGGGCCATGTCCCAACCCAATGCATAGAAAGAGGAAGGCACCCTGGGACGAAGACAGTCAAACTGCATTAATTCAAACTAACAGTTAGTTCAAATTAAAGTGGCTCTATTGGGTTAATTCAAACTAATAAGTTTGAATTAACCATTACTTTGAAGTTAAGCGAGATGTTATAACTTTGAAGTAAGCGTTCATTACTTCAAACTAAGGAATTCTTTAGTTCAAAGTAATGAATGCCAGTGTAGCCATGCATTAATTTAGTTTGAATTAATCCTCATGAATTCAAACTAACTGTAAGTGTAGACATACCCCAAGAGAGTAGTCCCAGCCCCTAGATGCCACACCAGGAACTTCCATCCTGCACAGATTGAGACCCTTCCTGATCACTGCAAGCTCATTTACTCTGATCTGTCAGTTTAACAATGAAACTGATATACTTCATTTTTGCTCCAAGTTAGGAGTCCACATGGCTTTAAACAAAACAAATACAATTTATTGATTTAAAACATGATTTTAGGTGAGCATATAGCAATCAATGCACAATCCATTAATCAATCAGTTAAGGAATTTATCACTACCAAATAAAGGAAACACACATTCCAAGATAAAGCTCACTGTTGTAGTTCATTTCTAGCTTACCCACATGCTTTGCCCATTGATGGTTTTGCAAGCAGATCTTCCTCACCATCTGGGGAGGTAGCAGTCTTGGATGTTACCTCAAGGAGGAGATCAAAGCAGAAAAGCTCCTGATTAGTTTACAGTGCCTCCTTTTCTCTCCCCAAAACTCCATCACTTCTCCTCCTCCTTGTGGTTGGGTGATTCACTTTGTTCATAAAGGGTGATCTCCCTGCTCCAGCCAAAGTGCTGCAGATGTTTAGCTAGTCCATAGTTATGTGCATTTCTTCTGGAACTGTACTTGTAGCCTTGATTACTTGTTTCTGCTTGAGACATGAAATATCTTTGGGGATATGATTATACCTGTACACATGTATGATGTTGCAGGAAACATGCTATCATAACAATAATGTAAAGCATGCCATAAGCATTAAGAAAAATACCTCACATAACATATTTTTCATTAAACCACACCATTACAAGAGTGGATAAGAAAAATACATATGACAGCAGTGTGGGGGGGGGTAGGTAGGTGGCTATAGTACATCACATGTATAGATAGTGACTACTTTTGAAAAGTTTTGTTTAAGCTACGTGACCAGAATTCCCTAAGAACTCAATGCTAGTAACAGGAATACAATCCAATTCTCCAGGGCAGCATTCAGTTTCCTAAACCACAAAGTACAACTTTTCATTTTTGCAATTTCCTCTGTCACTTACTACACCCTTTCCAGCTCCAGAACTTCTTACTGAAGCTCTGGCTGCACTTTTCTGCATGTGTCCTGATTCATGTACAGCCCAGAGTGACTGGACTTCCTTATCAACCTCTCCTGGTACTGGCCAAGACACTCATCAATCATACTAGAAGGAGAATGCTGGAATGGGAGTGGGGTTGCTTTGCAACCACGGAGCCTCTTACTGTTCCCTTTTCCAATTGCTGCCAGAGAGTTCCTCTGGGTGGCGTCTTCTGACTCCTTAGACGAGCAGTGGATATTGTCTGGGGCAGGGGTAGGCAACATTTGCTGACCCCTGTGCCAGCCCTGCCTCCTGTGCCCTCTGTGGGTGCTGGGGGTGGAGCCAAAGGGGGGACAGGCAGCAGTGGGCAACCTCTGGGGGTTGGGGTCAGGGCTGGCCGGCAGCAGCAGGCAGGGCCATTCTTAGGGATGTCAGGGCCAAGGGTGAATTACCCTTTGTGGGGTCCTTGCTCAGCACCCCTTGGCCGTGGGGGGCAGGGCCAACGGGCCCATGGGAGGGGCAGGCCCCTTCACCCTGCACCAGCTGTGCCATGCTGGGGCCCAGCTTAGCACTCCGTCTCCCCCCACCCCAACGTACGCTGCTTTCGACTCTGTGCCAGAGCAACGGGGAGGAGGCAGTGAGGCCAGGGTGGGGGGTAGCTGTACGGGTCCTGCACTGCCTCCCACCCGCTCCCTGCTGCTCCAGCACAAAACCAAAAGCAGCACGTGTGGCAGGAGACCAGGAGCACTGAGCCGGGCGCTGCTTTTGGCTGGCTAGCCTGGTCCCAGGCATGGGCAAAGAGCAGCGGTGCAGGCCCTGCGCTGCCCTGCTTGGCAGTGGGGGCCTGGGGGAATGGGCCCAGCAGGCTGGGGGGGGGCTGAGTGGTGTCATGTGCTGCTCAAGCTCAGCTGCTGTGCCATTTTTGGCATGGGTGCTGGGGTTTGCCGACCCGTGGTCTGGGGTTTCCTGCTTGGTGTCCCCCTCTGGATCCTGAATTTTTTCCTTGGACCTCATTCTTGTTCCTGTTTTTTTTCATTTGTTGTCATCCATAATCAACTGAAGTGGACATTATTGTCCTACCACTTCGTTGAAGGAGAGAGCCTTTAATTTTGGGTAAGCCTAGACTTTCCTGTACCAAGTACTTCAAATGTAACACACCTTGTATCTTCTGCAACAAATAAGGCAGGAGGTCTGCAGAAAATAGCCTCTTTCATCACACTACCCTGATTTATTTCCTGTGAGAGAAGACAGAAAAAAAAGTCAGGGAGTGGAGCGAGGCTTTGCATGCATACATACAGGGACTTAATTGTGCTCTTCCTGTAACGGAACCACAGGTCGGGTTTCAGTGGAAGGTTCAGCAACTGAATGAGCTTTTATGTCTTTTCCATCTCCACCTTGTATGGGCCTATGTTTTAATATAATGATGGCTAGAAGCCAAACTAGACCAATTTCAGCACTGAAATAAGGCTTGCATTTTTAACAGGGTAACTTACCACTGTAACAAAATACAAAGAGATGTGGTGGTAGATTTTCTGTCTCTTGAAGTCTCTAAATCAAGATTATGTGTCATTCTAGGAGATACAATCTAGATCAAATGGAAGTTAGGGGCTTCATGCAGGAATTACTAGAATAAAATTGTATGGCTTGTGTTATGCAGGAAATCAAGACTGTAAGATTATAATACAGTTCTCAAAATCTACCAATAAAATGGAGCAACTGAGTGCTTCTCTGCATTTGCACTTAGTAGAAGTGTAGCAAATGCTACACTATATCCAATTGACACTGCAGTGGTGGCTGAGGTAGAATGTTATTAAGCGAAGTGGAATTCAGCCAGGATGCTGGGGCTTTTAGTACAACTCTTCTGAAAAGTGCCATAGGATCTTTAATCACCCTAAGTGGTTAGAACCCACATTTTATAACTCTTGTGAAGGGAAGCACTATGAGCAGCACAGGGGGCTCTTCATATTTTCCTAAAGCATTGTCTCAATACTTACTTAGAGGGAAGAATGCTATACTAACACTACTTTCTGCAGCTCATGGGTTTTCCTTGGAAGTCCGCCACCAAATTACTGACCATTTTAAACCTGTTTAATTGATGAGGTCAGAGGCCTTAGATGGTATGACTGTAGGCACACCAGTGTAAATACCCATTTGAAAAGAAAATAAATATATTTCATCCTGGTAAATTTTCCATCTGCTTTCATGCTTCTGTCTTCAGCCCCTCCTTTTGTGTGTCCTCACTTTGTATAAGAATAATATGTACTTCTAGTCTCACATCCACTAGTTTTCATTTCTCTATTCTCTTTGCTCTTCTTTCTCTGTGTGTGTGTGTGTGTGTGTGTGTATTTTGCATGTCCAGATATAAGCAAACTAGTTGGCTATGTCTTCACTGACAAAATTAATTCAAAATAACTATTTTGAATTAGCAGTATTTTGAATTTATTATTTTGAATTAAGAGACCAGTGAAGGCTCTCTAATTTGAAATAAGGTAGGAGTTATTATTTCGAAATAGTGAATCTTCACTAGACTCTCTAATTCGAAATAAGGGAAGGCAGGTGAAAGAATAGGGCCATTATTTTGAAATAAGCCTACTCCGTGGCTTAGAATGACTTGTTTCGAAGTAATAATTTTGAGTTAAGAACTATTTTGAAATAAAAGCAGGTTTTATTATTTTGAAATAAAGAAACACTTATTTTGAAATAACAAAATGCCTGCATGAACAGGAAAAATGTTATTTTGAAATAAGCCTCCTTATTTTGAAACAACTTCTGTTTAGACATACCCAGTGATAGTTCTACAGCTTTTACAATGGAATAAGATAGGAAAAATTCCAGCAGTGTTGGTATTAACATCCTGATGTTTAAAAGGATAGAATAATTTGTTTACACAAGACTATATAATAGAAAAATAGAGTGTACTTATTCTGGATAAAGGGCAAATTAGGTATGCATTTTTTGTTGCTTGTAAATTTGAGAAGAAACTGAAAGAAAAAGGCTGCTCCTGCTCTATCAACTGGAATAGCACAAAATGGCTTGTCACATGTTTTCAGCATATTAGAGTAATTTTCTGCTGTTATGTTATTTAACCCCTCTTCACTGTAGTGTAATTTTTTCATATTAATAGATATCATTTTGAGAGTGATTGACTTTTTTGACTTTTTAATGACTGTTTATCTCTGAATGCTTTTAATTGCTCTGTTGAAGCTAATGACGCTTATTTTTAAAATTTGTTGTTCTGTTGGGGGCATCATCTTTAAATAAATGGTATTGCATGAGTTTTAAGAGTATGGCTTTAACGCAATAACTATTGTTAGCTATAACCCCTCTCTTCATGCTCCATTTTGTGTCCTTTGCTATTTCTTCCCATTTGTGTTCTGTCTTTTTCATCCAGTTACACTTTTGCTTCTGTTTCACTGACTTCCATCTTTTCAATTTGTTCTCAGGTGAAACTTAGTAGAATTCTGATCCCTGTTTACTAGCATCACAGATCAGGGAGTAGACTCCCTTTGCTTTCAGCTACCAGTGAAACAAAAAAAGCACAATAAAATCATTTAAAAACAAAAGTGGTGAAATCATACTGCTAAATTTTATTAATATCTGCTTATTTGATGAAGAGAAGAATACTAGCTGACCAGAAATCTTATTTCAGGATGCTTGAAATTATGGAGAACAAATTATCCAGGTTGGCTATTACTTAACATCCCATTATCTTCTAAGTGCTTACAGACTGATTTTTTTTAGAATCTGTTCCCCTACCTTTCCAGGTATTGAAGTTAGGGGAATTGGTCTATAATCCAATATAATATAATTGGTTTAGGAAATTTTAGATAAGTAGACATCAAACTGTTCATTCTCAAGAAAAAGTGGTCTATACGGCTATGTCTACACTAGAAAATTAGTTTGAATTAAAGAGCCTTAATTCAAACTAATTTGAGCCCTGTCTACACTAGGCCTTGCCTAGTTCGTACTAAAAAGTTTAGCAAAGCTTAGTTCGAACTAGTTAGTTTGGCTGGTTAGTTCAAACTAACTGCTTAGTTCATCCTAATTTGCATATTTAGTTCGAACTAGCACAATGTAGACATGCTAGTTGGAACTAAATAAGTTCGAACTAGTGGGTAGTTCGAATGAAGCACCTTTTTTTAGTTCAAACTAACTTTTAGTTTGAATTAACTGTGCTTTTTTAGTTCGAACTAAAAAGTTAGTTCGAACTAAAAAAATGTGTGGCTAGTTCAAACTAACTTTCAAACTATTTAGTTCAGGCTAACCAAGTCTGAACTAAGATTTTAGGTGTAGACATAGCCTATAATATTAAATTAAAACTGAAATGCTGAAGTGACTATTACATTGGAACAGGAGAGAGAGAGATCCACTTCCCAGTAGTGGACAACTAGGGAAACATTGATAATCTTAGTGCAAATGTAATTCACTGTAGCAGAATACTAAAACATCAGCTTCAAAACACTTTCCCTGGTATAACAGACAGAAATAAAGCAGATCACCTGGTTTCAAAGTGCGTGAAAGCTGCACCTCTGCTAAGTTCCTATTATAAGAATCAGGCAGAACTTGACATAGAGAGTTCAAGACTAACATTATAACTAAGAGAATCAGATTTTTTCATATTTTTTGTGTAACCTTAAAGATTTGAGCTTCCCTATGCAAGACTAGGTAGTCTTGAGCCAAAATATGTTTCTTTCTTTTACTTAGCTTTTAATTTAATTTTTAACTTTTTTTTTCCCCTTTAGTAATTTCATTTTCTTTAAAACAACTGACTCCTTGATTGAACTCTTTTCTAGTCCACTGTGGGAAAAAGTAAACAACTTCTGAGGAGAGGTGATAAAAGAGCCTACTCTCTTTGGGTTATCAGTCAAGTACATGGGGCAGATGATGCAGCTGACTCATGATACCCACAAAAAAGCCTGTAATCTCAGAACAAAGAGGATGGGAGTGGCAAGACTGACATTGATTTTGTCAGACTTATAACAACTGTTAGCATAACACCTAGTGACTATTTTCAGTTACCGGGCTAACTATCGCTGACCTCTTCTGGTCTATTTGTATTGTCTCCTCTCAGGCCTCAAGCCATCACCTCTTTTTAGGCAGACTCCCATGATTAGCTCATCTCAGACCAGGCAAAGGGCTGATGGACTCTCTGCACCAACTGTCATTACCTTAAAAGGCCTTACTTAGGTTCAATACTGGCATCTCTCTACCTTTCTGGAGCTATGACCACTGATATCCAGTGACCATGTAGCCTTCTCCAGAGAAAAGATTGTACCATGTTGAACAATCTATACGCATGTCTATCTTGCCTTAGAATTCCCATTGCCTGGAAGTGTGGGAAGCCCTCAATTGCTTCAGATGTTCCTGCAAGACCACTCCTTTTGACTCAGTATGTCTGTCCCCCATGTGACCAGCTCACAACTCCCCCCTCCCCCTCTATCCAGGGCATCTTTTTAATCATTCAGTGTGCCAGCCATGGCAAAACAGTGGTGTCGCTTTGAGCTGAAGTCTGGAAGTAGCATCTTCACTGCTAATAGGTCAGCCATTGTTTTGTAATCTCTGTGATCAGGTGCCTGGAAGGGGCCTCACTGAGAACATCATGTTCAGAACAGGCTCCAAGAAATAGGATGGATAATGAAAAGTCTGCTGATTCACCCTCTAATTAGATTCACCAATCCAATAACAAAATAGTTTCTGCAGTCTCGCACTACTTAACCAGAAGATAAACACAGTCCCCATTAGACATTCCAGCCTTTGGCTCCCATCCAGAGAAACAGGTCTATTAATGGGTTACTGAAAACTTATTTGACCATATGTGAGGTTTTTATTGATCCTAGATGATCAGTCATATATCCTCAGATAAGTATAAAACTTAATCTTACCCAAAAATCATGCTGACACCAATTCTTTAGTAACTAAAAACCAAAGGTTTAATAACAAAAAAAGAAGAGTGTTATAGATGGTTAATAGATCATATACATAGAAATGATTTTTTAGAGTTCATAACTCAGAATCATAGCAATGATGAAATAAACTGCTAGTTTGCAAAAGTCTCTCTAGAATTACCCAGACAGATTGGGGATCATGAGTCTTTGTTTAGACTAGCGTTCCTTTTCAGAAATCCAGTCCAGAGAAAGGAAGCAGGAAAATGAAGACAAAATGGAGATGTCTGTTACCTTTTCACACCACTCCAGCAACCAGTTTGTTCCTAGAAGGGAGCAAGGTGGGGCAGAGGGCAGTGCTGGCCACTCCAGCAGCCACTCCATCCCAAGGGGCTGGGACAGATGGAGTTTGGGGGCAGGCCAGCACTGTGGAGGTGTTTACCACAGCAGTATGGTGAGTCTGACTGCGCCAGGGGCTGGGATTGGGCAGCACAGGGGTGGGGTGGACTGGCACTGTAGCGCAGCATGAGTCGGGGAGAGTGCTGGGCTGGTGGGGCCCACCTTAGCATGGGGCCCTGCGGCTGCAGCCCTTAAACTCCATGCAGGCCAGATTAAGTCAGGGGGTTTAGGGGCTGCAGCCCAGCCTTGGGCCCTACTGCCTGCCAAAATAAATCTGTCTCACTGCTGGCACAGAGTGCCACCATGCCAAGGCACTAGCCTGGGCTTCACCACAGTGCCAACCGGTCCCAGTCCCAGCCTGAGTCAATGCATACTGTGCTGGGCCCATAATGTCGGCCTGCCCACACCCCACCTAAATGTAATGTTACTGTATGACCTGATCCTATGTTTTACACCCCCTTGCATTTAGTTTCATTCCTTTCTGTAAGATCACCCATCTTCAAAGCATCTGAGGAAGTGGGATCTTCTCCCACGAAAGCTCATGCAAAAAATAAATCCGTTAGTCTTAAAGTGCCACACAACTCCTTGTTGTTTTTTTGATCAGGAACAGTCAGCAAGGATTCGCCCAAGAAAAATCATGCCTGACCAACCTGATTGCCTTCTATGATGAGATGACTGGCTTTGTGGATGCAGGAATTGTTGTTGACACGATATGCCTCGACCTTAGCAAAGCTTTTGATAATTTCCCACAGCATTCTTGTCAGCAAGGTAAGGCGTATAGGTCTGGAATATTGTGTCCAGTTTTAGGCTACCCCCTATGGAAAGGATGTAGACAAATCAGAAAGAGTCCAGCAGAGGGCAATGAAAATGATTAGGGGGCTGGGGCACACGACTTACAAGGAGATATTAAAGGAACTAGGCTTATTTAGTCTGGAAAAGAGAAGACTGAGGGGTGATTTGATAGCAACCTTCAACTACTTGAAGGAGTGCTCCAAAGAGGAGAAAGCTAGTCTGGTCTCAGTGGTTCAGAGGACAGAAAAAGGAGCAATGGTTTTAAGTTGCAGCTGGTGAGGTCGAGGTTAGATATTAGGAGAAATCTCCTCACTAGGAGGGTGGCAAAGCATTGCAATGGTTTGGCTGGGGTGGTGGTAGAATCTCCATTTTCCATCTTCGGAACTTTTCAGACCCGGTTGGCCAAAGCCCTGGCTGGGAAGATTTAGGGGGACTAGTCCTGCTTTTAGTAGGGGGTTGGACTAGATGACCTAATGAGGTCCCTTCCAGCCCTAATATTCTATGATGCTATGATTAGGTCATCTAGTACAGTGATTCTCAACCATTTGTGTGTTGTGACATACTTGGCAGCGTGCGTGACCCTACAGGACACAACAGCCTCTTCCTCCCCCCTGCTTGTAGGCCAAATCCAGCCCCACACCTGTCTCTCAGAGAAACACGTACCACTGTGTGGCAACACAGTAATGTATCCTGACAATGCATGATTGTTCTCCACAGTATAGTTGTTAGTACTTTACCCAGTCTTCTTTCCAATGTTTAAAAGATGGGTCTTTTCCAATTCCACTGAAACTGTTTCACAATCTAAGGAAGAACCAGAGATGACTGAAAAGAATGGTGAGCTATTTTTGGGTCAGTTTACTTCTGATATCACAACCCTGACACAAACAAAAGATAACAATCAGCTGTTAGAGGCAGCTACAGAGCCAGAAGCAGACAGAGAAAATAAGGGGGAGGGAAGGAAGCAATAAGCTACCCTTGATGTCACAATCCCATCTCCTAACAATACATTTTCCCTTTGAAATGAGGAAATAAACAGAAGTTGAGATATAACAGCGAAGAGAGAGAGTAGTGCTAGTCATTCCATCCCAGGATGGGCTACTAGTTAGTACAGACTGAACTGTTTGCTCATTACTAAAAAGGAAGGGTGCAAGCCTGGTCCTGTGGAAGATCGAAGTCGGTAGCAAAACTCGTATTAACTCCAGTCAAGCCCAGATTTCATCCAAGTTAACAGAGCAGTGTGGGGAAGACTACCTTTCCACTACCTGGCCTATATGTAACATTTTCAGACTAAAATAAAGACTCCCATCTCAACTGCTATTAGTCAAATAATTTTCAGAAGTCCTACACTTCTTTTAAAATAAAGAATAAAGCTTCTAAGGAGAATACAATTATCCTTCCAAAAGGCACTTAATGGAAATAAGCCAAAAATATCAAAAGGCAAGTTCTATTACTGCTGTAGAATACATCAGTGTTTCCTAACCAGTATGCCATGGCACACAGGTGTGCCGTCAGGCTGAGCAGGTGTGCCACAAAATTTTTTAAAAAACTACTCAAAGAGCTCTGGATGGGCTCATTGGCTCATGAATAGTCATGAGTTTATTTGGAAACTATATGGTGGTGTGCCTCAAAGTAATTATAGGTAGCATGGTGTGCCATGGCAGAGAAAATGTTGGGAACCCCTGGAAAACATCACACAAGTGACAAGTTCATCAGATGCCACTAGATGGAGATGTTATGTGATCATTAGTCATTCTTTTACAGGGCCAGTAACAGAAGGCTGAGAGCAAAGCAGATGCCTTGTGGCTGTTTTCAGCTTTTGTTTCCTGTTTTCATTAGTCATTGTTCACATTTTCAACATAGGTTTTACATATTTCACTGATGTAATTGTATCTTCTGGTTGCAGTGGTGTATCAATAGAATGTGATGCCAGCTTGTGAATTACAGCTTTCTTTTTGCATTGCTTTTTCTGGCTCTTTTGATGGCTGATGTTAATAGAGATCTTGCAAACTGTATAGGGAAAAATCAGCAAAACACAAAGTGTCTCTTCACCAGGGATATTTGTTATCAATCACCATTGCATAAACAGAAATTATAATCAGTCTCTAGCTACATTGGTTATTGCCACTTATTGCCAACAGCCTTTCATAATTCATTACTTTCCCTGCTCTGCTGCATTGCTTCTGAATAAGGAGGTGATAAGTAATTGTGGGGACAAATTATGTATCACAATTTAGCACCTTTTTACATTGTAAATATTATGGGTCAAATCCTGACGTTACTGGTGGGATCCATGAGGGCAGAGGAAGCTGTGCAGTGCCACTGGGCAGAGGTGGAACAAGTGCTCACCCTCTCAAAGTTCCAGATATATGTATTTTTAGCTAGGAAATTGGCAAGGACTCTGGCTGCTCTGGGTCATCAGGTTTCAGCAGAGTGGCCAGCCATGGGAAACTGACAAGGATGCTGGTAGTCCCACTGCTACCTGACAACCCAGAGTAGCCAGAGTCCTTGTCAGTTTCCTGGTGCTACCCCAAGGTGGAAGCAGCTGGGGGAAATTTCAAAGGAAGCCAGCTGCCCTGGGCTGCAGGTAGCAGCAGGACAGCCACATCTCTGTCAGTTTCCCATGGCTGCTTCCAGCCAAGGGTAGCACCCATGGGAAATTTATGACTCTATTCGGTCACAATCATAAATAATTTTTTTCAACTGCATCATGAGAAAAAAAGTTTAACAACTACTGCAATAAAGAGTGTTCAAGGTGAACCCAGAAAGGTTTATTAACAAATGGATCTAAACAGATGGAAACAGATACAGAACTGCTTTGGATATCTAAATTAATCGGACTGATGTTATGAGTCTATGTGTGTATCCTTAGTTCATGTGGATGTGTTACTTAGCTATCTTTTCTTCTCCCAAAAGGGATGTAGTCTTCTCCCATCCAAGCATATATGGAAGACACGGGATCACAGCAGGTCAGGAACACACCAGCAGGATGGCTGACAGGGTTACTGTGGATTTCTTGACAAGCAGATGGTACTAGCAGCTCTCCTCTGACAGATGGAGTGGATCAGTGACCAGATGACTCAGGTAAGTGATATCCTCTTCCTTAGGTCCACTGTCAGGCTTGGGCGGATTGGGGTGACTACCCCAAGCCCTGTGCTTTGGGGGGCTCCACTCCATACTGAACAGGCAGCAGGTGACTTCAGCCCTCCTGGGTTTATGCCAGGACCTGGCAGGAGATGGGCACTGGCATACCAAGGGGGCCAGGCCCCTGGGTGCCCACCTGCAAGGTGGTGCTGGGCTGGCCCTGCAGGATGAGCAGTGGCAGCCATGCCTCAGAGCCTCCTGTGCCCCCTGCATGTTGTGAAGGATCAGTTCCCCCCACCCCGCAGACTACAGTGTGGGTGTGGGGTGATGCTGCCCCATCTAAGTTGGTGCCAGCCTGCAGGACTGGAGACTGAGAGGCAGATGCTGCGCTGCACAGAAGGAGGTAAGTGGAATGTGCTCCCTGTGCAGGTATAGACCTTGTGCTCCCCGTGCAGGTATAGACCCACCCACTGGAGCAGCTGGGGAGTGGTGCTGTCTCGTGGAAGCCAGGAACCCCTCCTGCCTTGTGCAGGGGGCACAAGAGGCCTGGCGGGAGGGGACAGTGCAAGCTTGGCTCCTGGGCACCAGATATCCAGGGAATGCCATAGGAGGTGGAGAGGGGCCCCACATAGGCTATGTCTACACTAGGAAAGTTAGTTCAAATATGTTAATTTGAACTAATAAGTTCAAGTTTAGTTCAAACGAAACTCAAATTTATTAGTTCAACTTAAGAAAGTGGACTAATTTGACTTAATGTTAAGTTGAATTAGTCCACTTTGTTAATTCAAACTAACTGCCCTTAATTTGAATTTATTAAGTTCAAACTCAGGGTTAATCCTCCTCTACACTGTCATTAGTTTGAACGAAGGATCAAACTAAGGCAGGGATTGGCAACCTTTGCTGGCCCCTGTGCCTGCCCTACCCACTGCACCCTCAGTGGTTGCCAGGAGCAGGGCCAAAATGGGGCAAGGCCAGGCCTCCAGTTTGGGGTTGGACCCCCGCCCCAGGAGGTGGCTTCCAGGGTCCAGGCTGTGGCCAGCTCCCACCCCCACCAGCGGGTGGCTTCCAGCTCCATGGTCGGAGCCAGAAGCAGGTGGGCCAGGCCCCCCGCCACCTCCTCCAGCCCTGCCCTTCAGGGAGCAGGGCCAGCAGGGGTCAGGAGCCATGTGTGCCGTGGCTTCTTTGTTTCTGCTGGCCACGCTCCCCAGTGGGGAAGTGCAGCCACAGCACACAGCTCTTGCTAGCTAGCCACACAGTGCCAAGGCAGGTGGAGCCAAGGGGGAAGCCTGAGTGGCGCCGCATGCTGCTCAGCCTTGGCACCCATGCCATTTGTGGCATGGTTGTTAGGGGTTGCTGACCCCTGAACTAAGGGCTTAGTTTGAACTAACCAGCAGGTCTTACTAAATTTTCATTAGTTCGAATTAAGGAATTCCTTAATTTGAACTAATGAAAGCCTAGCATAGACAGGTACTAAGCTAGTTCGACTTAAGCCTCCTCAATTCAAACTAACTTGCAAGTATAGACATACCCTTCATGTGGTTTGCCCCATGCCCCAAACCTCCTTAGGGATGGTTTGGAAGGGAGGGGCTGTTCTCTTGCCCCAGCAAAGTAGGCCGCTTAGTCAGTGACTGACTCAAAGGAGCTGCCTGCGGCTGCTGCTGATGGCTGACCTGAGGGAGATTAGGTGTGTCTCCACCCAGAAACCAGCAGAGGGAGCCTCTGCACAGCTGAGCTGTCATCCAGGGAGGGAAGTGCTCAGCAGAGATGCTGCAGCAAGAAAGCAGGGATGACTGTGTGCTCTCACAAGGGAGGAAGGTGTCAATTCAGCCAGGGGTTACAGGTGGCCAGGTGGAAGCCTTCGGCAGGCCGGAGTGCAGCTCATGAGTCACACATGTTGGACAAGCATGCTCTAGTCCCTAACTAACATGGCTTTGGTAGCTAAAGAATAACCGTAACTACCATTTATGTATTCTTAGTTCTAACGTATCTGGAGAGCTTGAATTTGGATCATTTTAGCCTGCTAATGGCTTAACCCTTTCTAACTCAGTGTCAAAATAACACACTTTATCAACCTCAGTATGTGCATTGGCTTGATATACACCTTCTAGTCTAGTGAGTTTTCCAGTTGGGTCTGAGGTGAACTGTAGTAGAATAGCAAGAATCGTCTCCACGTCATCTTTAGGACTAGGCAGGTATCTCGCCTGTTTCCATGTGGTTATCCAGGAAGTAGGCTCCCCTCCCCTCAGTCTTTGTATTTGCTGCGTAACAGAACAGAAGGCAGGATTTGTGGGGGATGAGGGGGCACAATGGTGGGCAGCCCAGGACCCCTTAATCCAGCCCTGCCTGCACTCAACTAGATGGCATTTTTGTTTGTCTGTCTGCCTGAAAGACTGCATCCAATCAATTCCAAAACCACAGGGAATGTTTAAGGCATCAGTGGGTAGAACCCAGCTGATTCTGGTAAAAACAGAAAAGCTAAAAAAGCCTTCTTCTACTAGTGAAAGTGAGAGATCTCTCTGGTGCCCTCTGCTATTGCTCACATATATCACAGGCAGTAGAGTGGGGGCAGCCTGATGGTGTTGATCTGCATAGTATTTACAGGTGTTCCCAGAGCTTCCAGTGTGCCCAGTATATGTGGGAAGTTAAATCATGGCTTCCCTACAGGAAACCCACAGTAACTCTGGGTGGTTGTGTGGTGAAAACCATACTTTGCAAAGAATAAGCTATGTTGGGCTGAGGCATGGATTGAATTGTTACAGTACATGTGAATTCAGCGTAGCACAGCAGAAGACAGCTGTTCTCATGTACTTCAAAAAACCAGCAAAGACACTGCTCCAGAATTTGATTGGTTCTCTGTTCATTAGTTTATGGTTGATAGGTTCACAAGGTGAGAGAATCAATGGCAACTCACTTTTCTCAAGCTTCACATAGAGGTGGTTTTGGCAGAGTTTCTCTATAATAGCTCATATGCTATGATTGTGGAGATCCTGACTTTCAGAGAAAATGAGGCTGTTATCCACGTGAATTGATCCAGCATGCCCCTAAAGATATCATATATAAAATGCTGGAAGGTCAGATGGGTATTGGATAATCCATCCAGCATGACAAATTTTTGAAGTGGCCATATCTTGTACAGAAGACGGTCGTCTTTTTTTTTGCTTTGCACTTCCTCACTCGGTAAATAGCTCCATGGAGGTTCAACTTTATAAGGACCTTGGCGGGGAGCAGTCTTTCAAACAGCTCATTAACAAGTACAAAGGAGGACCAGTTTCAGATTATAATAGTGTTCAGAATTTAGTAGTCCACACAAAGCCAGAGGAAGCCATCTTGTTTTCACCACAAAGATTGAGGTCCAAATGAAACCATTCTGCAGGTTTTCCTTGAAATAGCACTGCAGTGCCTGTGATTTGAGTTTGGAGACAAAGCAAATGTGCCTGAAAAGACCCCCTGCCTCTGGTTGGGGGTCATTAGGGCAGTCATAGCTGTGATGGGGTGATTGGCTGTTGGTGTTCTTTTTGTTGAACATGTTGGCATAGTGTTCATGGTTAACAGGAATCCCTGGAGCCAACAGTTTGCAGATTTTTGGGATTGCCTTTGAATCCTCCCTTTGTGTTTCTGAATTCTTTGGAGGACTGAGTATGCCACAGGTTGGCTTTCAGGAAACAGGATTATTGGAAGGAAGGGGGAGTAAAAGTGTACTGTGCCTGAATGTTGTATGCACAAGTTGTGCGTAGTGACTAGTGAGCCATGTGATGTCAAGGACAACTGAAGAATGGGGTGGATAAATTAGCCCAAACTGGAGCACTTCTCAATCGTCTTGAAGGGTAATTACTTCTTGGGGACTAGCTGGTGAGTGACCAATCCTGACAAAAAGATTGACTTGTCTGTGGACTCCATTCACTCAAAAAAGTCCTTGTGTTGGCTGGGGATCTTGTGTTAATTCCAGTTCCTTGACATTGCTTGAGACACCCAGGTCCACCAGCACCTCTAGGTTGTGGCTGGGCTTGGATGCTGGAGCTGGAGATGTGGTGGACATTGATTGGCCATCACCAAGGTACAGATGGACACGAGTTAGTGTGGTGAAACAGGAAGGGTGCTAACCAGCCTGTTGTGGCTGTGTCTTTGTGTGTTTTCTGATCCGGGTTAGACTGGATTGTGGCAGAGCACTTTGATGCAAAGTGCCCTGGCTCCCTGCAGTATAGGCATAGGCCTAATACTCTGCTGATGTTTTTTTTTCCATGTTAGGGAGTGGCTGGGCAACTGAACCTGATTAACTTGCATGGGGTCAGGTGACTGAGAAAGAATTAGTGAGAAGGGTGCAGAACCAGCACAACTGGTGGGAGTCAAGAGGAACATTTTCTTCTTGGCTGCCTACGGTCACATGGTTGTTGAGCTGATGTACGCATCAACTAAGGGATGCAGGCTGGACAGGGATTCCGTCCATGGTAGTTTGTACTTAATATCATCATTTAGGCTGAGCTGGAACTGATAAGGCAGGAAGCCTTATTTCACTTGCTATTTACTGTCAAACTTGGGAACTCTGTTGCATATTTAGTAGCTAGCTAGCATCTTTGTTGCAACATCTGAAGTGGTGGTTGAGCTATACAATCACATCTCATAGAGCAATGCTGTAACTCAAAGATTGTCCTTGGGTTATCCTAGAAGTGACCTTGAATTTTCCTGGAATGGAGATACTCACAACAGGGTGTCCCCAGTAAGCAGGCTGATAATCAGTCCCGCTCAGGCTTGGTCAGTGGACTACAGTTCTGGTCGTAGTAGAAGTAGAAGCTGATACCAAGTTAGGAACTTGCAAAACTTGCCTTGATCACCTTTGAACTTGTCAGGTATGGGGCACTTGGGCCCACAAGCAGTGGGGTTTGGCACTGAAGGAGACATGGCTTGAGCTTGCAGGCCCAAGTTTGACTCATAGACTCCAAGGTCAGAAGGGACCAATATGATCATCTAGTCTGACCTCCCACACACTGCAGGCCACAAAACCTCACCCACCCACTCCTGCAATGAACCTCAAACCCATAACTGAGCTATTAAAGTTCTCAGATCATGATTTAAAGACTTTAATACAGAGAATCAACCAGCAAGTGAGCCATGCCCAATGCTACAGAGGAAGGCAAAAAAAAAAAACCCCACTGCCCAAGCCAATCTACCCTGGGGGAAAATTCCTTCCCGACCCCAAATATGACGATCAGTTAAACCCTGAGCATAAGGGCAAGTCCACAACAGCCAGTCAAGAACTTCTCTGTAATAACTCAGAACCCACTCAATCCAATGCCCCTTCCCAGGTCACTACCGTACCCATCACCAGTAGTAAAAGACAGACAATGGCCAAGCTATACTGTCCATTATATCATTCCCTCCGTAAACTTATCAAGCTCTGTTTTGAAGGCACCTAAGGTTTTTGCCCCCACCACTTCCCTTGGTAGACTATTCCAGAACTTTACTCCTCTGATGGTTAGGAATCTGCATCTAATTTCAAGCCTAAATTTTCTGAAGGACAGTTTGTATCCATTTGTTCTTGTGTCCACATTGGTGCTGTATTCAAATAATTCCTCTCCCTTCTTTGTATTGATCCCTCTAATGTATTTACAAAGAGCAATCATATCTCCTCTCAGCCTTGTTTTGCTCAGACTAAACAAACCAAGCTCTTTAAGTCGTCTCTTGTAGGAAAGATTTTCCATTCCACGAATCATCCTTGTAGCCCTTCTTAGCACCTGTTCCAGTTTGACTTCATCTTTCTTAAACATGGGTGACCAGAACTGTACACAATACTCCAAATGAGGTCGCACCAGTGCTTTGTATAATGGTACTAACACCTCCCTACCTCTACTGGAAAATACCCCTTCTGATGCACCCCAGGACCGCATTAGCTTTTTTCACTGCCACATCGCATTGGCTATTCATTGTCATTCTGTGATCAACCAGTACGCCCAGGTCCTTCTCCTCCCCCGTCACTTCCAGCAGATGCATTCACAACTTATAAGAAAAATTCCTGTTATTTGTCCCTAAGTGCATGATCTTGCACTTCCCGTTGTTGAATTTCATCCTGTTTCTAATGCTCCACTTTACAAGGTCATCCAAATCATTCTGTATGCTATCCTGATCATCCTCCATATTGGCAATACTTCCCAGCTTGGTGTTGTCTGCAGACTTAATTAGCACATTCCCACTTTTTGTGCCCAGGTCAGTAACGAAAAGGTTGAATAAGATGGATCCCAGGACTGACCCTTGGGGAACTCCACTAGTAACCTCCTTCCAGCTAGACAGTTCACCTTTCACTATGACCCTCTGTAGTCTCCCCTGTAACCAGTTCTTTACCCATTTTTCTATTTTCATATTAATCCCCATCTCCCCCACCTTAACTAATAATTCCATGTGTGAAACTGTATCAAATGCCTTGCTGAAATCTAAGTAAATTAGGTCCACCACATTCCCTTTATCCAAAAAATCTGTTATCTTCTCAAAAAAGGAGAGCAGGTTGGTCAGGCATGATCTGCCTTTTGTAAAGCCATGTTGTATTTTATCCCAGTTACCATTTTCCTCAATATCCTTAAATATTTTCTCCTTCAAAATTTTCTCCAAGACCTTGCATACAGCTGAAGTCAAACTGACAGGCCTGTAGTTACCTGGATCACTTTTACTCCCTTTCTTGAAAATAGGGACTACATAAGAAATTCTCCAGTCATAAGGTACAACCCCTGTGTTCACCGATACTTTAAAAATCCTTGCTAAAGGGTTGGCAATTTCAGGTTCTGTAACTGCAAGATGGCAAATTGGGTCTGTGAAGTCTGAAGGGCTTCCATTATCTTTGTCAGAGAAACATTGTCCTTTAAGAATCCATAATTACCAGATCAGTTCTAATTCCCCTACTGTTGTGCTGAAGCTGCTCAAGGTGTCAGTAACCAGACTGACAAGCTCCAAAGGGGTAGCTGAGTTAGTCTAGTTCAGCAAAACAAACAAGGAGTCCTGTGGCACTTTCAAAGACTAACAAATTTATTTATCACATGAGCTTTTGCGGGAGAAAAATCCCTCTGTGTCAGTGTAGGGAAAAGTCATAGCCTCCTCAGATTGGCAGGGAGCACCAGACTGACCCAAGGTGAGTGGGACCTGAAGGCACCTGGGAGAAAACCCCATCGACCAACAAAGGCTTTCTTCAATATGTGGCCCAGTTGTATAACAGCCTCGCAAAGGTGGGGAACCTGGTGAAGCAAAACCTGCAAGTGGCCCAGAAGATCCAAAAGAAAGGGTACAACCATGGGGCCCGGGTGAGGACTTTTGTGCCTGAAGACTGGGTCCTGGTGCTCCTCCCAACCAAAGGCTCCAAGATACTAGGCTTATAGCAGGAACCCTACAAGGTCACCTAACAGGTGAGGCCCATTAACTATGAGATTCACCAACCTGATAGGAGGAAGAAAACCCAAATTTATCACATGAACCTTCTAAAAGCCGGAGGAAGCGCAAAGCACTAATGATCTCACTTTACCCCCCTGATCCAGAGCTAGGACCCCAGCTTCTCCTCTCAACTGAACCAGGGCATCCCCTATTTGAGAACACCCTTACTGCCACTCAATGAAACGAGGTCTGAGAGCTCCTGGAAGCATTCTTCCAGACCTTCACCACCATACTGGGGTGTGCAACAAAGTTTCAACACCTCATTCATACCAAGCCAGTGGAAGTAATCCTCAAGACAACCCAGCCACTCCCTCACCAAATGTGAGAGGCAGTAGATGAGGAGGTTCAGACCATGCTGGATCCTGGTGTTATTGAGTGCTCCAGGAGTGCATGATGAAGCCCCATCATGTTGGTTCCTAAACTCAATGGGACACAGCAGTTCTGCATCGACTTTCGGAAAGTGAACACAGTCTCTCAACTCGATGCATACCGCCATGCCCCATGTGGATGAGCTACTTGAAAAACTGGGAGGGGACAGCTATATATCAACCTTGGGGCTGTATCCACACGTTGCTTTTAAATCAAAACAATGACCGTTGTTTCGATATAAAAAAAGTCACATCCAGACAATGTTTCCTTATTTTGAAATAAGGAGTTCCCTTATTTCAAAATAAGGAAAATCATTTTGATATAATAAAACCTCATTATACATCGAAATGAGGGTTATTTGAAAACTCTGGTTTCGAAATAACCATGTCTGGCTCTGTTATATCGATATGCCCCACATATCGATATAACAAAATGACCTTCCTTCCAGGGCGCATGGCACCCTGAGAGAAAGTCCCCACCCTGCCCCCCCAGCAGCCTGCCCAGGGTGCTGAAGGAAGGTGGGGGGGGGGCAGGAGGGTGGCAAGTCCCCAGCCAGCTGGATCTGCTGCCAGGGCGGGCAGGGGGTCCCCAGTGGGCTGGACCCACTGCCCAGGCTCAGGGGCTGCTGGCTGGGCAGCAGGGGCAGAGCACTGGGGGTGCCCCAGTCCCCCAGTGCCTGGCTGCTTGCAAGCGGCCAGGGGAGATGTGGCTCCCTCAGCCCCAGGCAGCCTCCGCAGCTTGGTCAATTTCAATTGACCAGGCTGCAGAGTGCAGCCACTGGACTGCACTCTGCTGAGCCTGTAAGGGGCTGGGGGAGCCCGCACTCCTCCAGCCACTTGCAAGCGGCCAGGGGCTGGGGGACTGGGGCACCCCCAGTGGTCTGTCCACCCCCACCGGCTCGCCCCTCAGCTCAGGCTCTGGCTGCAGCTGGAGGGGCAGCCAGTGTGGGTGCCGGCTCTGCCAGCCACCTTGGCTGTCCTGCCTCCCGGTGGACAGGAGCCGTGGCTGCTAGCTCTGCCCACCGCCCGAGTTGGGCAGCAGCTGGGTGGGCAGGGGCCGTGGGCACCAGCTGTGCCTGCTGCCAGGACTGTCCTGCCACCAGGTGGGCAGGAGCTGCAGCCACCGGCCCCTGCCCCAGTGACAGTCACCCAGCTTGGGCAGCGGGGAGAGCCAGCGGCTGTGGCTCCTGCCCGCCTGGCAGCAGGACAGCCCTGGTGGTGGGCAGAGCTGGGTGCCCATGGCCCCTGCCTAGGCAGCAGCTGCCCAGCTCGGGCAGCAGGGAGAGCCGGTGGCCATGGCTCCTGCCCACCCAGGAGCAGGACAGCCCTGGCAGCAGTGGTGTTGCTGGCATTGGGCACCCCGGGTCACGTGCCCCGGGTCCCAACGCCAGTGCCCCAGATCTTCAACCCAATCGAGCCGGGGATCCGGAGCCCGATCCCCGGCAGGCCGCGGCCGCGGTGGCCAAGTCTACGGCCAGGGATCTGGGGCCTAGCTGGCCGCCCGGCAGGTGCCACCCCCTAGCCAGGGACAGGGCCAGGGGGAGGCCATGCCGCTGGCGGCAGCTAGGCCGCTGCACAGCCCAGCCCGGCCAGAAGCAGCTGCAAGCCCGGATCCCAGGCCGGGGATGTGGCCACTGCTTTTTTTGGCAGGGGGTTGGACTAGATGACCTTGTGGGGTCCCTTCCAACCCTATGATTCTATGATTCTATGTCAGAGCCAAAGTCAGAAATCAAGAATCAGAGCTCAGTGTCAGAACCAGAGTCATAGGCCAGATGTCAGATCCAAGAGTCAGAGCTGAAGTCAGAAGTCATGAACTGGAGCTAGTAGTCAGGGTGGGTTACCTGGAGTGAGGCTGGGTGGCAGCAGTAACCATGGGCAAATGCTCTAAGCATCACTGAACTGCTGCTGCGATAGCTGGGCTTAAGAGTTGATCTCTTGACTCTTCCAGTCAATCAGGTGAAGTTGCCAGTCAGGCAGCCTGATAAAGGTCAACTGCACTTACTAGATTGCCTGCAGATTGGCTGTGCTGTTGGCCCTACTTTCAGACTGGCTCATTTTTAGGCTCTGATTCCTGACAGGCTGGCATTGGGTTTCTCTGTAATTCCCTGCCTCGGACAATTCAATGTCTATAACACGTAGAAAAACCCAAAGGCTGCTACTTTTAGAGGTGCTGGTCCTTCTTCCTGCTGGTGTAGCTGAATCCAGTTTGTAGAAGGTATGATGACATTGTATTGTCACCTACACAAAGCAGTTAAGGGAAATAAAGAGAAGGTGTGACAGAGTTATCTAGATGCACATCATGCTGCTGTGAGTCAATGATCTTAAAATAAAATATGTGGATATCTGTTTTATGAATAAATTTTATTACTGCTACATGACTATTCAGCTTGAAGGAGGCAGAAATTTTTGCAAACATGCCCCCTATTTATTGAAAGATGTTTTGCTAAAAAAATGACTAAGGCCTACACATGGGGAGAAAAGAGACTGTTTTGCATAAAGAGACATCCAGACTTGAAAGAGTTTTATCTTATTGCTCAATGTGCAAGTTCACAATAATAGAAATTGCCAGCTTGACAGAGAGGGAGTAAGAAACATGAGTCATATAAAGTGGTTGTTCCACTATACTTGTGTTTCAGAAGAGGATATAATGAGTAGCCTGTAAAATCAGTTACAAAGGGGCAGCGGCTTCACTGGTACTGGGCTCAGAGGGCTTGAGACCCATGTCCCAGCACCCAAGCCCTGCATCCACTGCTGGGCTGCCCATGGCAGCAGTGCACTTATGTGGCTCTAGCCCCAAGTCACAGCGTGCTGAGCCCCACGTCTTTTCCGGGCCAGCAGCACTTCTGCAAAGAGGAGAATTTTGAGAGAAGTCAAAAAGGGAAGGAGGATGTGGACTAAACCCTCAGCTGATATGCAGATGGACAGAGTGAAAACTCTGATTTTTTTTAAATGATTTTTTTCTTCATTAAAAAAAATTTAAAATTTCCTCAAATGTAACAACAATTTTGTAAGGGTTATTTACAGCCTCACGACTTACTTGGAATTTGGAGCAAGGAGAAGTGGGGGTAAGGGATATTTCTGCTGATCAAATTTTCAGTCTGCTGAGTCTCTCTTTGTTTTGGGAGTTTTGACTAAGAGTGGAATTCTTGACTTCAATCCTTACAAAAGTAAAACTCATATTGACCTTACATTTCCACAGCATTTCTGGAGCAAATCTCCTGAGTGGAACATGTTACATAGAAACAAATGGCACAGCATGATATTTAGAAAGAAAGAAAAGTCTCTGGGTGCTCAAAATCAGATTAATATAAATCCCACAAAATGAATCCCTCCCCCAAATTCTTGCAGTTTTATAACATTCTAGCTAATTCATCAGCTTTGGGTAGAGCCAGTGAGATTGTTAAAGTTGGGATATTTCTCAAGTGATGCAGGAGCGTTATGAGGTCTTCCGAGTCAATTAGGACTATACAGAAGGACAAGCAGCTGATGAACTAGGGCTGCTGCTACATCCAATAATTATATAGTAATCTGTTGTCAAGAGCTACCCTACCTGTGATACTTGCTAACAAAATGGTCATAGACTGTAAATATGCATACATTCACAAAGCCATTAGAAGCACATGCTTTCAAACTATATCTTGCCAAGTGCACATGAGGAATTTCCATTTATGTAGTTTATGAGACAAAAACTAGATAGACCTGTTACTAAAAATATCTTATAGAAATTATTTCCCACCACATGTTGTAAGTAGAGAGACATACTTTTGTTTCTCAGGCAGTATAGCTTGAGAACTACTGGACAAGGTTGGTATTTTAATGACAATTTCTGCATAGTGAACAGGGATAAACTGCTCACATGTACTGATTGCATGTTCATTCACTGTAAGAGCACAGGCAAAGTAAGCACATAAATGTGCCTACAAAAATGCCTTTAGACCTTCAGGTTTTTGGTTTTTTTAATAAATCAGGGGCCCAGTTAACTGGTGAGACATCACCTAGCATCTGACTCTTCTAAAATTGACCAAGTGTGACTGCTGATATTGGTGGGGTGCCAAGATTTGAACTCCTGTTGGCAAGAATCTGAGCTACAAGACAGTTTAATTTGTACAGATTATATCTGTGTTATAAGAGCGATACCGCAGCCACACTTCTTTCCTCACTGGAGCTCCAGTGTCCTCACTGTGATAAACTACTCTACTTTTGGTCTTTTCATTTATTCATTCATTCAGAAATCAGATTAGTGGCAAGGAAAAACAAATTTATAATGACATTATATAATCAAGTAGGGCTTTTCTCAATGCAATAATCTTTAAAACTTGATAGAATTTGCAGTTCTTGAAAGTAGCCCTCTAAAACCTACCATTGAGTCACTAAAGAATGAATAAATAGAGTAGCATCTAGTCTAAATCCTTACCTCTCTCTCTAAGGAAAGGGAATACCCAGATACCAGAACACATGCACACGCATTCTAGATTAGTGCTCAGACTGACTCTTCTCCCTGGGGTCTTCTTTTGTTGGGAATCAAAATAATAATAATGCAACATACTAGCTTGCCCTTAAGGATTTCCTCCACTCCAGAACCTCTCTGTCCCAGATCCTACTCACCTCATTCCAGAAAGCCCCTCCCATCTATTTTTATCCAAAATGAAGCTACTGAGCCATCAGGATTCAGTCAACAATCACCAGGCAGGGTTCTAACATTGTGGAAATCAGGGAGAGAACTGAGGATGGGAGGGACCCACAAAGTGGTAAGAATGAGAGAGAAGCAATTTCTGACTCAAAGGAGATCATAGAATCATAGGGTTGGAAGGGACCCCACGAGGTCATCTAGTCCAACCCCCTGCCAAAAAAAAGCAGGACCACTCCCATTAGATCATCCCAGTCAGTGTTTTGTCTAGCTGGGACTTGAACACCTCCAGAGATGGAGATTCCACCACCTCCCT
>ML682038.1:1437469-1466222 GCA_007922195.1 Podocnemis expansa | reverse complement strand
GCCAACGGTACTGCTATCTCAGATGGAAGGATGTTTCTGAGTTCTGGAAGTTCTGACCCTCTTGTGAAGTTGATTGCACAAGAACAGGTTCTGAGCCTGGGAGTTTAAGCGTGCAGGACCCTGGATTTTGAGCAAAAGGGAAGAGTGAGGTCAAAGGGGAGGGATTTCAGAGCTATGTGTGAGATAAGTAGGAAAGGATGCATTCTCGGTTTCAAGCTAAAGGAGGAAGACAATCTGAATATGGTGGGGTCAGGATGAAGGAGATTTCCAAGTGGGAGCATATTGGGTTAGATGGAGAATCTGATGGAGTCATAGTTTCTGAAATGGATTGGCAGAATTGGTTTTAGAGAATGTATGATGTATAAGGTGTGTGTGAGAAGGCAATGCATTAACAAATGAGGGTTTTGACTCTGTAAGGTGCTGAAAGTTTGTCTGTTCTTTGGTGCTTGGCTGGATAAAGACAATTGTGCTCGCAACCTTGTAAGATCCTGCTGAGAGCTTTGCTAAACTGGTGATGTGCAGGCTGGGGAAAGATAGATTGGGAGTTAAGAGCTGGATGTGACACCAGGAAAAAACAGTAAAATGATCTAATGCTGTTTTCTCCCACCCCTGCAATCTACTGTAACTATGCCCAGACTTTTAATTTTGACAGAGACAGATGGTAGGAGAGGGAAAAGGGTCTTTTTTCTTTCCAGTTTCCTAATAATCTCTCATTTCTAACCCAAATCTTTCCCCTCACTACCTATGAAGATTTATCAGTCTTCAGGGAGGGCATGAGATTTGGCAGGGTGCAGTAGTAGAAGAGTCAGGGAACTCTATAGTAAATGCAGCCCCACCACTTACTTGGAGCAGCAGCCACTACTATATGTAAGTCATTTCATTTATTGCTAAACCTGAACTATAAACTGTAGTTGATAAGGCTACATAATAGATCAAAACACATCTGAGAGACCTTCAAATTATCAACTATTATAGCTCTTTGATTACTTTGGAACTTCTACTGATATCAGATCAAGGCCACCTCTGCAACTGTCTGGATTAATCCTCTCAGGTTTTTTTTTTTTGTTTGTTTGTTTGATTTTTTTAAATAGAGCTATCAGTGAGAATGAAGAAATAGCAGCTTCTATCCAGAAATAGTTAATTAATAGCTTAGCTGGCTTATTTAAATTCATTAAAATAAACGGTGCCCTACCCTCTATAAAAAGTGGCTGTTTGATTTTGTCATTTATACAATGCTCAGTCTTTAAAGTATTCCACACTGGTAGCTACTCTTTTTTTACTTGAAATTTTACTACAATTGCCTAAAATGTTGGTAGAGTCTTTGATCTGGGGAATAGCGGTGATACTATGCTGTTGTTTTTGGTTTATTCTGGGACTTAGAAGGAGGTACGGTATCTTTTAAAATGTATTAAATGTATCTTTTTAAACATATTGCAACAAAACTAGTCTGAACATTGGCGGATTGATAAATAATTGATGACAAATGTTGATGTTGGTGTTTTATTATTTGAAATCTTTATATTAAAATGACATTTTATGTACATAAATTAAAAACCAATGAACAAGCAGGCTATGTAGATCCATATTCTTGTTCTTCTGTATATGGCTAACAGAAGTTAGAGATATAAAGAAAGGAGGAATCCATTTGTAAATGAAACTATAAATAATTTGGGATAAGGGTCTAATTTTAAGAAGTGCTTAGTATGTGCTGCTTCTATTGAAATCAGTAAGATTTGCAGGTGTTCAGTACTTCTGAGAAATCAGATCCTACATGATTCTGATGTATAGATGACTATTTTATTCCTTATACCTTTTTCATTTTTTTTCCCCATCATCAGTGTAGTTTAATTTGGGCAAGTTGCCACAGTGAACTCCTATTTTTAATCCTAGTTATGCTTTGGATTATTTACTGTATTGAGGTCCAAAGGGACAGTCGTGTTAGTCTAGTTCAGCAAAAAAAGGAAGGAGTCCTGTGGCACTTAAAGACTAACAGATATATTTATCACGTGAGCCTTCGTGGGAGAAAATCCCACCTCGTCAGACACTTTGAAGATGGGGGAGCTTACAGAATGGGATGAAAATAAATTCAAGGGAGTGTAAGACATGGTATACTGTATGACCTGATCCCATGTCTTATGCTCCCTTGAATTTACTTTAATCCCATTCTGTAAACTCCCCCATCTTCAAAGCGTCTGACAAGGTGGGATTTTCTCCCACAAAAGCTCACGTGATAAATAAAACTGTTAGTCTTTAAGTGCCACAGGAGTCCTTGCTTCTTTTTTGTTACTGTATTGAGTAAATATTCTCATGTCTTTAGCCTCTCGGCATCTGCTATGTATAGAAACAAATTTGTGTATTAGTTTACTATAAAATGGGTCCTTTACTTGCTTTTTTCATTTTTTAAAAGTATACCACACTGTTAGTTATTCCTTTCAACTTGAAACACTCAAAGTCTTACTGTGATTGCTTGAAATGTTAGCAGTGTTTTTGATCTGGAGAATAGTGACAACACTGGCCTGCTTTAAGTTTATTTTGGTAAAAAGGTGAAGGTAAAGTATCTTTTACATGTATCTTAAAGTTTACTTCTGATAAAATACCATGTGAACATAAGTGAGACAAAACTAGTCTGAACATAGGCAGATTGCCCAGTGAAGATCACAGTGATGACGTTGGTTGATTATTCTTGTGTGGTATTTTTTTTTTTGAGAGAGAGAGAGAGAGAGAGAGAGAGAGAGAGAGAGAGAGATTTAAGTCTGTAAACAAATAAACCAAGCCACATAGATGCATTTCCTGTTCTTCTGTATACAGTGACCTACAGTAGATAGAGATAAAAAGAAAGGAGGAATCCTGCTGTAAATGAGGTCATAAAACTATCATAACTTGGGACCTTAAAGATCTGATTTTCAAAAGTGCTTGGTATGTGCAGCTTCTGTTGAAGTCAATACATTTTGCTGTACTTCTGAAAAATGAGATCGTACAGGTTTATGCTTCTGATGGACACATAGGTGGCATGTGCCTCTTGAATTTGGGGAGTCTGGCTACATGCCTAGGCCCTGCTCCCACTCTGTCTCCTCCCTGAGATCCACCCCACCCTGCCCATTACTTGCTCCTATGAAGTATGGAGGCTGGTGGGGAAGGGGGCAGAGTGGGGATGGGAAGAGACATCACAAGGGCAGGTACTAGGGACAGAGGCTTCCAGCACAGGTATAAATCTCTCCAAACCCATTATACCTGGCACACCTGGCTGTACAGATGGCAGTTTTATACCTTATCAGAGTCTTTTTTTGTATGCTTTATTATTTGTGACTTACTGTGGTTGTACATATGCAGGAATCCAGTTATTTGGAGCCCAGTTCAACATGGTACCTGAACACACGAGTAATTTTATATGTGTGCTTAAGTGCTTTGCTGAAATGGGGCCTGTGGCAAACCTCCCACTGATTTCCGTCCCAAGTCAGACATGCCAGCAATAATAAATCTTTCTTTAGTGGGTTCAAAGTACTCAGCATTCAATGTGCTAGAAAACTGTACAAGCCAAAGATCAACCAAATAAATGAAATAATTCCATTTCCATGCCTCTGGGGTTCAAGTAATGCTTGTTCATATGTCTCCAATTCCTCCTTTTTTTCTGTCCGTTAAAACTGTTAATAATTTTTTTTATACATTCTTAATTGACAGTGTGTTTTTGAGATAACATTATCTGTTTTAAAATTTTCATAGTAAAGGGCTCAATCCTGATCAGCTAAGGAACTGATTCTTGCAAAATGCTGTGCATCCTTAACTTCCGAGATATATTGAGGACCCAAACAACTAGCTGGTGTTGGCAACTCCCACGATTGAGCTCTAGAACTACTCATGTAGTTTTTTTGCCAACTTCAGCTGGAATAGGGGTCAGGCTCGAGGTGCTTAGGGCTCTCTTCAATGCCTGATAAAATTAATGAGAGTTGAGCCAATGACTTTAATGAGAACAAGGGTGGATTCTTTCTTACAGAAGTTACATACCAGAAACTCTAGACCTCATTCTGGAAAGCATTACTCACATGAGGATTGATTATTTTCCTTTGAAGTCAGTGTGACTAATTGCATCTTGTAAGGAAAGGCTGGTTAAGAAAGAAAAAAAAAGGCAATTATTCTTCAGAACACATTTTTTTAAACAATGGTTTTCTTTAAACTTTCCCATGGAAAGCTTTCTATTGTTGCCACTTAAAAGCTGAAAACCAAACACTTTTCATTTTCAAAGCCTGTGTACAGCAAGCATTTTTGGTTTTCAGTATAAATGTAATATTTTTATCTTGTTCAAATTTTGCTCTATTTTTGAAAGTACAGTTCAAGATACTGAGTTCAAGAAGGGTTGGTAAGACTGTGACCTGCATAAAGTTACCCAAAAGTGAGAAATATCAGCAGACAGATTGTTAGGAAAAAGTAAATAAAGTAATGAAAAACAAATGAAAACCTAATGATAAATCAAATAAATGTCCCTTTCATCATGCTATGACGGCTGCCAAACTAGCACTCTGGCAGATTGTCCAGTGGAATCAGCGCAAGAGCCAGAGCTTCTGTACTGAGAAAGCTCTACCCCAGGTCCTGAAAAGTGCTGGGAAGGGGTCCAACAACAAGAATATCCCAGATAGTTTTAGCTGCTAGGGTGGAGGTATTTATTTAAGGAGCAATTTCTTAACAGCAAGCAATGAATATAATATTGCATTTTAAATGGTGAAATAAAAAAGCATATTGAATGTAAAAAAAATAAAACCTAGAGTGATATAGCTTAAGTAGAAAGTAAATTTTCTGACATTGGATTCTAACAAGGCTTCTGTAGGCTGTTAAGGTCACTCTTTCTTTAGACCTCAGAATGGATTTATTATTCAAAGGGAGGGCAATTTCCTCTCAACAGTGAAAGAAACTGTTATAAATTGACTGATATCACAGTCTTGTTTATCTGGCTGAGTTGAAGGACAGATCTTCCTTTATAATCATAATTTCTAACATTTCTTTGTAATTTCTAGGCGTCCAGGTGAGCCACCAGTGGAAAATGGAATACTTCCATATCTGGGTTGTGCTTTGCAGTTTGGTGCCAACCCCCTCGAATTTCTCAAAGCAAGACAAAAGAAATATGGGCATATTTTCACTTGCAAAGTGGCAGGAAAATATGTTCATTTTCTCACTGACCCCTTATCATATCATTCACTGCTACGCCAGGGAAAGTATTTGGACTGGAAAAAGTTCCACTTTGCTGCTTCTGCAAAGGTACCACTTTAAAATGACTTTAATATTTCAACAGATTTTAATACTTACTATAAAAATATCAAGTCAGTATCAACATATCATGATCAAGTTAATTTGCACCTAGTTAATCTAACATGACTTTTCAGTATTACCACCATCTCTTGGCTCACATCTACTAACAATATTTCAGATATTTTATTCCTTAATATAAATAACAATGGGTTTGCAAACAGATTAGGTTATCCAAGAATGACATTGTTTCATCATGTAAAAATCACAAAAATGGTAGAGCCAGAGGTACAGTACAGTGAAAGCTGGTTTGCATTGTTATGAATTTTTAACAACTGCTTTGATTTGCTGCTACAGTGTGATCTGATCCCATGACTTTCACTTCCCTGCATTTATTTCCTCCCCTTCTATAAGTTTCACCATCTTCAAAGCATATGATGAAGTGGGATTTTCTCCAATGAAATCTCATGCAATAAATAAATTTGTTAGTCTTTAAGTACTACAGGACTCCTTATTTGTTTTAAAAATAAATGTATTGCTTCTAAAAGATACCAGATTAACAACCCTGGAGACTGAAATCCTCTACATAGGCACAGAACAAGTTTGACATAGACTTCCACCGGTACAAATTTTTGCTCACCAGTCTATCATTGTTCTGTAGCCACGAGTTAGAGGGATCACCTCTAGAAAGTTCATTCTGGTCAATTCAATCCTTGGCCTGTCTGCCAACAGAATACCAAGTCGAAAATCAACAGCATAATATGGAAACCCATGTCCTAGAACCTAAATTCTAGATTAATCCACACTCTTTTCACAAAAAGCAAACAAGAAACCCTGTGGCTCTTTTGAAGATTAACAAATTTATTAATCATATAAGCTTTTGTGACACAATCCCACTTCATCAGGTGTATGAAATGGAAACTTTTGCATGTTAGGTGTATAGATACATACAGAGAAGGGTGGATCACAAAGTCAATTCAAACAGCTGCAGAGGAATAGTCTCAGCAAAGCAAACAAGTTTTTTTCATTCAAACAGTGTGGAAGAGGGCTGGGTAACGAGAATGTTAATGGAGAGGAAATTACCTTTTGTAATGAGTTAGCCATTCCAAATCCCTGTTCGGACTGTGTGAAGGTGTCTAATTTGCATATGAATTCTGGCTCTGCAGTTTCACATTGGAGTCTGGTTTTGAAGTTTTTTTCTAAAGTACTGTAACTAGCGTGCCTGTTACAGAATGTCCAGGGAAGTTGAAGTGTTCACATATGAGTTTTTGAATGTTACCATTCTTGATGTCTGATTTGTGTTCAGTTGTGTCATGTGCACAGAATCAATCCAGTTTGTCCAATGTATGTAGCAGAGGGGCATTATGAGCACATGATGGCATGTATCACAGTGATAGGTGTTCAGGTAAATGAGCTTCTTTTCACAGAAGACCTCAAACATTCAGATGATAATGAATTTTAGTCTCTATTGATTGTTCCCTTTATTTTGCCTTGGAGTCTGAGGTCTAGGCCACAACCCACCAGCCTGACAGGGCCCTAGAGCCTGAGTTCCAGCCTTGAATGTCTACATAGCAATTAAACAGTGTCTTAGTCCAAACTCCATGAGCCCTAGTCATGTGGCACAGGCCAGCTGTGGGTTTTTAATAGCAATGTAGACATACTTTATGTGATTATTGCATGGTGTCGCTACAGGGAAAAGTTAAGATTGGTAGGATGACTAAACTATTTATTACCATATCATGAAATGTTTAGTTTTAATAAGAATGCAGTTTCAACCCAGTGTCCTGGGTTTGTAATGTTTGGTTTGGGGACAATTACAATAACCTTTTAAGTTGCTGAAATGTCCTCTCAACTTCAACTGCAGGATATATCATTTTCTGGGTGTTCTTCCATGCAATAAGGACCCTATCTTGCAAGCTGCTGAGTATGTTCTCACCCTTTAAAGTCAATGGAATTTGAGGGCACTCAGCACCTCTCAGGAGCTGTTAGCACTTTGGATAACTTGGGCCCTTTTAAAAACTATCTGATCAATTAACAGCCCAATCAAACCCCCACCGAAGTCACTGAAAGATGTCCCCTGACTTCAGAGGGAACTGAATGAAGCCCTAATGGTAAGTTTCAGCTGCAGTAAAACATCCATAACTGGCCTGGGTCAGCTGACTCAGGCTTGCAAGGTTGAGCTGTGGGGCTATGAAACTGCAGTGTAGTTGCTCAGGCTTAGGCTGGAGGCCTCAAAAGTGAGGAGGGTTCCAGAGTCTTGGTTCCAGCCTGAGCTCGAAAGTCTACACTGCAGGTTTATAGCCCTGGCCCCGGCAGCCTAGGGTTACCAGCTGTCAGGCAAAAGGAGGACGTGTCTTCCTTTTTACCTTCCCATCCTCCATCTGGCACACATTTTTAAAATACCTGATTTTTGTCAGACTTTTTACTTACAGGGGTGAAGGGTGCTGGAACGTCCTGGAACACCCTGTTTTTAGGGGGAAGTGTTCCAGGGCCCCCTAAAAGCAGAAGAATATTGCATTAATACTACATTTTCTCCATATGTCTTCCAGTGTCCTCCTTTTCATACTTCCCTGTCCTCCTTTCCGTGCTTTCATGTCTGGTAACCCTACTGCAGCCTGAATATGATGAGACTGAGCCAGCTGATCCAGGTCAGCTGTGGGAAGTTTACTGAAGTACAAACACACCCTAAGTGACCGAGTTTATGTGATTTATTTATAAGCACAGATCATACACTATTTTCTTGTGTGTTTAATACGCACTAAGGCTCATGGCCCATTATTAATCACAGAGTTGACAGATGTTATTGCATGTCCCTGGGGATATCTTCGCTGTAAATTATTATTATCTTTTGTGTAAATTACTATTTTGCAAGGCTATGATGATCCTTATTTACCTAACATACTATTTATTTGGTGACAGGCTTTTGGCCATGGCAGTATTGACCCACGTGATGGAAACACCACTGAAAACATGCATCAGACTTTCATTAAAACCCTGCAAGGTAATGCCCTGAATTCCCTCATTGAAGCTATGATGGAAAATCTACAATATGTCATGCTGCAATCAAGTACATCTAAATTGCATTCCAACAACTGGGTAACCGAAGGGCTTTATGCATTCTGTTGCCAGGTGATGTTTGAATCGGGTTTTTTAACGCTTTTTGGTACGGAGTTTAATTCAAACCAAGACAAGAATCTGTCTAAGCAAGAAACCCAGAAAGAACTTATTCTGAATGCTCTTGAAAACTTCAAGGAATTTGATAAAATCTTTCCAGCCCTTGTGGCAGGTATGCCTATCCATGTGTTCAAGAGTGCCCACAATGCCCGGGAGAAGCTGGCAGACACTCTGCTCCATGAAAAACTCAGAAAAAGGGACAACATCTCAGAGCTCGTCACTCTTCGTATGTTCTTGAATGACACACTGTCTACTTTTGATGATAAGGAAAAAGCAAAAACCCACGTGGCCGTGCTATGGGCTTCACAAGCTAACACAATACCTGCTACTTTCTGGAGCTTATTCTATCTTATTAGGTGAGCAGCAATGTTTGCCGTTTCCAAAAGGTAAAATAGATATCTTCTTGGCTTTGTTGCCACTCAGAAATTAAGGGTCAGCATTAAGGTTCAAATTTTGCTCTTCGCTAAATGTCAAATCCAGATCACACTAATGTCAATGACCAAACTCCCATAGATTTCAGCAGGACCAGAATTTTGTCTTGCATGAATAAGACCCCCTCAGAAACCCCTCATATGCAGCACAGAGAAGAAGAAGATCCACTGCAGAGCAATTTCTTAGGGAAAGTTACTCAAAGTGTTTTGCCCATGCCTACTGATAATTCTAGGGCCCAGGGGAGAACAATCAACATCTGCCTGAGGAAGGGATGGCTGAGATCTGTGTTGGCTTCCATCAGAAGCTTTTGCTTATTTAATTGTGTGTCCTGCAAGTTCCTGGACAGCTGAGGAAGTGGTATCTGCTACTCAGCTTCTTGGGTCTTTCCCAGGAAGATAACTGCTAAATATGGAAGGTAGCATATACTGCTTCCTCAGCCACCCAGAAACTTGCATAGTGCAAAATAAATAAATTCAGAGAGCACAAACGGTGGAGGCCTTGGGCAGAGGTATAGCCAGAACTGATTTTTGGCAGGGCCTGTGGTTGATATGGATGGACACAAGCAGAAGCAGTCAGTTTTACAAAGGCTGATAAGAACATGGGATAAATTGCTTAAAATCTGATTGAGTGAGCCTGCTTTCACAGTGGGAAGGCAATTGTCCCACTGAACTCCCCAGTTACTGAGCCTGGTCTCACCTAATGCCATGAGCCCTGATATAGACAAGAATCCTCTCGCCACTTTTAGCACTATGTCAATTACACCTTCAGAACAAGTCTAAACAACATAGTATTAAAAACACCAGTGACTGTTGGAGCTTTGATTACACTAAGACTCCTAACATTAGGTACAGAGGGACATATTTAGATCATTTCCCTAGATTAGACAAGGTTTTATTGCATATATTTATTTGCCCACTTGTTAAATTCACAGGTGCATATTAATTGCATTATAAAGGCAAAAAAGATAGACACCTGCAGAGCCTATATTGAGATAGCACTGTTGAAGTTAATGGAGCCACACCAGTTGGCACCGTCTGAGGATCTGATCCATAGGTTCTGATTCTTCACTCTGTTATCCTGTTTTCACTGTGGTGAAACTCCACTGTATCTAAATCCTCTACATATCTTAGAATATCTCAGCCTCAATTTCAAGATACTTTTCAAGATAAGATTTTACTTTATGCCACCTGTCTACATTTCTGTGATAAATTAACTTAACAAAATTGAGATACATACCTACCTGCTATAGTAATGACTGAGAATTAGATAGCACACTTCATTAGATGATCCATAAGGGGGGGGGGTCTTTAAACTTTAGAAACTTTCTGGGCACCCCTATTGACTTCCATGGAAGTTCTGTGCCCACAAGGACTTTAGGATTACAACTTCTGTATGTTTTAAAATCATCTCATCCATTACTAATGTTCGTCACAGCTGTATGGAAGACCAGAAACTGAAGGATATGTTATTTAAAGTACAGTAAGGTGTTGTGGTGGTTTTGTTGTTGTTGTTGTTGGTGGTGGTTTCTTTTTTTTTTGTACACAATGTAATTATCCAACTGAACATAAGCCAGGACAGCTGACAATGTGAATGCAACCTGTAGTCTCTTTTCTAGAACTTTTCCTTCAATAGGGCTATTTTCTAATCTAGGATTGATCATCTTATTCCTTATTCTTAGCATTGCTTTATAGAAAAGTCATAATTTAACAGCATTTACACATTAATTTAGTCTTCCTCAAAATCAGATACTGAACCAAACCTTTGATGACCTTTTCAGTGTTTTGAGCGAAGATTTTGCCAATATAATAAGTATAATTACATTTTGGCTCTAGGTTCTTGTATAGCTTTTTTGTTTTACCAGGTTACATGGATTAACAAACTACACTGTTGATAGGGAAAAAAAATGAATATCATATTCAAGACAGCATGTCCTGTTTAAGATAGCAATCCCTGAATACAGTACTGACATGCATGCAAGAAATATTTTTGTTTCTGATATATTGATTTTAGGAGCCCAGAAGCAATGAAAGCAGCTGCTGAAGAGGTGCAAAAAACACTGGAAAATACTGGTGAAAAGATCAGCTTAGATGGCAAACACATCTCCTTGAATCGAAAACAACTGGATAATATGCCAGTATTAGGTAAGGTTGTCATAGGTAACAGTACCAGGAACTTCCACTTTCAGATATTGTTTTATTTATAAAATACTTGCTGTGAAATGCTAAATTACCATCCAACTGCAGAATTATAAAGCTACTCTGTATTCTTAGTTAGGAAAGGGCACACTTTCATCAGCCTTGATGTCTATGGTATGGGGATTATCATAACTTTGAAATGAATCCCATTTTTCCCCCTGCAAGGCTTAAATACTATATCATACAGTACCCGTGATCTTCAGTAATTCAAAGAAAGGTTGTATTTTGGTTTTATATTTTTACAAAAGGGCTAAGATCAAAAGAAATGATCATACCATATTCAGGGTTGCAAATAATGTCTGAGGAATGTTAAACAATTTCTAACAACACAGCTAAAAGGTTTGTTTATTATTATTATATTTATTAAAATGTACATAAACATTTTCAAAAGGACTCAAGTGACTGACCAGCTCAGTTCCTATTCATTTTTGGCTTGTGTTAATTTCAGTGGAAGTTAGAAGCATAAATCCTTGGGAGGATCAGGACCCTGGAAATTCTGAAAATATTACCCTATAATTATTGAAGGGGGGTTTCAAAGTAAACATTGGTTCTCTTTGTTAATATTCTTTTTCCTTGAACATTAAGACTTAGAACAGGGGAAGGCAACATTTTTGGCCTGAGGGCCACATGCCATCTATAGCTGCTCAAAGCAGACCCATAGATGGTGGTGGGGGGGGGGTGAGGGGGATTGTAGGGAATGGGGCTTGGAGGAGGCATGACCAGTGTACTCTTCCCAGAAAAAGAGGTGGAGCTAGGCTCCACTCCCCCACCCTCTCAGCTTTAGCTGGAGCTAGGAGGGAGAAGAAGCTGTGACTACACTCTGGCCCCAGCATGAGCTGCTACAGCTGCTTTCCCTCCCTGGTTCAGCATCAGCTGGCACTGGGGCCAGAGTGCCTCCACTGTTTCTTCTCCCTCCTAGCACCAGCTGAAGCTGGGAAAGACCAAACAGGGGCAGCATTCTGGCTCCAGTGTGAGCTCCTGCTGCTGCTCTCCCTTCCCCTCCCAGGTCCAGCTGACAGCTCACTCTGGGGCCAGAGCCACAGCTGGACCTGGGAGGGGAAGGGAAAGCAGCAGCTTACGCTGGGATCAGAGCACTGCCACTTCTCCATCTCTCTCCCATCTCCAGCAGCTGGGAGAGGGACAGAGCTGCAGCAGTGCTCTGGGCCCAGTGTGAACTGCTGCTTTCCCTTCCCCTCCCAGGTCCAGCAGTGGCTCAGGATTGGCATGAGCCACTGGTGGACCTGGGAGGGGGAGGGAGAGCAGCAGTGGCAGCTCAGAGCACTCCAGCTTCAGCTGGAGCTGGGAGAGGGACAAAGTGGCAGCAGCACTTTGGCCATGGCAGGAGCCCCCCTTTGGAGCTAGGGGAAGAGGGGAAAGGAGCAGCAGCTGAAGGCCCAGAGAACAGGCACTCACGGGCTGGATTTGGCCCATGTGCAATAGTTTGCCTGCCTCTGACTTAAAAGATACTGCTACACTATTCTGATATTTTCCTACACATAGAATCATAGAATCTGGAAGAAACCATGAAAAGTCATCTAGTCCAATCCCCTTCTCTTGGCAGGACCAAATACCCTCTTTAGGCATCCCTGACAGGTGTTTGTCTAATCATCTCTGAAAAACTTCCAATGATGGAGATTCCACAACTAGCCTATACAACTTTTTACACTGGTTAATCACCCTGACAGTTAGGATTTTTTGCCTATTGTCCAGCCTAAACCTCCCCTGCTATAATTTAAGCCCATTGCCTCTTGTCCTATCACCAGCAGTTAAGGAGCACAATTTTTCCCCTCCTTCTTGTAACAACCTTTTAGATACTTGAAAGCTGTTATCATGTCCCCTCTCAGTCTCCTCTTTTCCAGCCTAAACAAACCCAGTTCTCTCAATCTTCCCTCATAAGTCAAGTGTTCCAGACTTTTAATAGTTTTGTTGCTCTTCTCTGGATTTTCTCCAATTTGTCTACATCTTTCCTGAAATGAGGTATTCAGAACTGGAGACAATACTCTAGATGAGGCCTAATCAGTGCAGAGTAGAGTGGAAGACCTAGAACTGATACCTGCGGTACCCAGCTTGTCACACCCTTCCAGCATGACTGCGAACCATTGATGACTACTCTCTGGGAGTGGTTATCCAACCAGTTTTGTATCCATCTTATTGTAGCTCCATCCAAGTTTCTCCCTCCTTTCTGTTCCATTCCACATCTCTGCACAGGATCACCTCTAGTCTCAAGTGTTTTGTGCCTCCAGTTTTAAACCTTTCCCTGGAAGGAAAATGGAATATCCTCCCAAGATAATCTGTACAGAGGGGCACCTCCACACAGTTCTCACCTCTCCCTAGTAGAGTAAATAGGTGTCAGCCACAGCATTGTCCCATACCCACAATCCTCCAAGGGAGCAGGAACTGAGGTAGGGGAGAGCTGAAAGCAGTGCTAGGAGCAGTATATTGAGGGGTCTTCAATTTCAGTTGGTGGAATCATTTCTAGGCTTTTCCACCACATTGAGGCAAAGCCCTCTGAAAACAATTTTGGGAGGTTGTCACAAAAGGGATCTTGTTGGTTTTCTCCCCTATTCAGCCCCTCCCCCATTGTTTATTTCTCTGGGAAGGGTGATCCAGGACACAGTTTTTATTGTAGGATCAAACTGACTTTCAAGCTCTTGAAGTTGGAATGATGAACAAAAATACATCTGCATCTAGGGCCTTTAATTTCAGAGGGGAAAACTTTAAATTATTATGGGAATTAGTTAGATAAGTTGACTGGACTGAAGAATGCAAGGATATGAATGTTGAGGTAGCTTGAAATTACTAACAAAATAGAGAAACTGTCTGGAGCCTGCATCCAAAGCAAGGGGGGGAACCTCATAGGGAAGAGTTGCAGCCCAAACAGGATGATCAAACTTCTGAAACAGGTTACTAAGAGAAGCAGAAAGTTCACAGGGAGTGGGAGACTCAGCTAAAAAAAACTATTGGGTGTCATCCAATGAAATTAATAGACAGCAGGTTTGGAACAAACAATAGTATTTCTTCATACAAAGCTCAGTCAACCTCTAGATCTCATTGACAGGAGATGCTGTGAACACCAAAACTATGAGTCGGTTCAAAAAAGAAATAGACAAGTTTTTGGAACGTAGATCCATCAAAGGCTCTTAGCCAAAAGGATCAGGCATGCAACCCCATGCTCTGGGTCAGTGGTTTTCAAACTTTTTTCCTTGGGATCCAGTTGAAAAAAATCATTTATGCCCATGACCCAACAAATACGTCTTTGAGCAAAACATTCCAGTCTTTTGGTGATGGCAGCAGGGGGTTCCACAACCCAGTTCCTGAGAGTCTGCAACCCAGTACTGGATCCCAACCCTAAGTTTGAAAACCACTGCTCTGGGTGTCCTTCAGCCTCTGAGTGCCAGATGCTGGGACAGAGCAGCAAGAGGTGGATCACTTGGTGATTGCCCTCTTCCCTTCATTCCTTTTGAAACATTTGGCATTGTTCACTGTTGAAAGACAAGATACTGGGCCCAGTGGACATTGGTCTTACCCAGTATGGCTGTTCTTATGTTCTTACCTCTTGGAAGTGAGGAAGTGTAGGGTTAAAAAAAGAACTATGAAAAGTCAAGAAGAACTGGGCCTTGCAAAGGAAATTAAAACCAATAGTAAAAGATTCCTTATCCACATAAATTAAAAAGAAACAATAATAAAAGAAGTGGGATAGCTAAACTGTGAGGATAGGGTGGAGATTAAAAATAAACTTGGTATAGCCCAATAGCTAAATGAATACTTTCCCTTAGTTTTTATGAACGGCAATGAGGAGCTTAGGAGCAGTGGCAGGGTGATTAATGGAAGCAAGTATATGCAGAAAGAAGTTACCAAATCCGAGGTGGAAGCCAACTCAAATAAATTAATGGGACCAGATCAGAGGGCAAGGAGCCTGAATAATCTCCACCCAAAACTATTAAAGGAACTGGCACATGAAATTGCAAGATCAGCAGCAAGGATAATGAATCAATAAACTCAGGGATCATACTCTATGCTTGGAGAACTGCAAATATAGCATCTATATTTAAGAAGAAAAAGTGATCCTGGAAGCTACAGCCTGTTAGCTTGTCCTCATTTTTATGTAAGGTCTTAGAACAAATCTTGTTAGAAAGAGTAATTAAAGCCAGAGTTTTAAATGGAAACTGGGATAAAATATAATGTGGTTTTTACAAAATATAGATCCTGCTGGATCAACCTGATCTCTTTCTTTGTGAAGAAAACAGATTTTCTAGGCAGAGGAAATCCAATCAGCCTGGATGTCAGTAAAATATTTCATATAGTTGCATATGGAAGTTTTAGTTAAATTGGAGAAGATGGGGATTAATATGAGAAATGAAAGATGAGAAAGAATCTGGTCAAAGAAGAGACTACAATAGGTCATACTGAAAGGTGAACTGTTAGGCAGGAGGGAGGCTACTGGCAGAGTTTCTCAAGGGCTGTGTTCACACAGCACTTTTGTTTCGAAACAACCTCGTTGTTTCAAAACAAAAAAAACATGTTCACACGACGCACAGTTGTTTCGAAACAAGTTAAACCCCAGGTTCATCCTTGGAGCAACTGGGGACAGTGAGCCATTGCCCTCAGGGCCTGCAGTCAGTCGGTTTCAGGCAGCTTGATTAGGAGGCTCAGTCCTAGCAGCCTGGAATCCTGGCAGCTTCTCAGAAGGAGGCTGCTGCACCCAACTGCTCTCCACCTCAGTCCACCTGAATGCAACTGCTTTCCACCTGCTATGGGGAGCAAGCCCAGAAAAGGCAAGGGGGTTCTCCTGCATCCAAAGTAGCTCCTTTATCTTTGTCACACCATTATACAGGCACTGGTAAGACCTCAGCTAGAATACTTTGTACAATTTTAGTCTCCATGTTTAAGAAAGATTCATTCAAATGGGAACAAGTGCAGAGAAGAATGGAGAAACTGTTTTACCCAAGGAAATTTAAGGATCTTATCTTATTTAACCTAACAAAATGAAGGCTGAGGTGAGATATGACTGTTCTCCATAAGAAGATCAGAGGAATAAACACCAGGGACGGAGAGGAGCCCTTTAAGCTAAAAGCCAGTGTTGGCACAGGAGCAAATGGATATAAATTGACCAAGTTTAGGCTTGTCATTAGATGAAGATTTCTAACTAACAGAGGAATGAAGTTTTGGAACAGCCTTTAAAAGAGAGTAGTGAGGGCAAAAAAATCTAACTTGTTTCAAGACTGAGCTTGATAAGTTTACAGAGGGGATGGTATGAGAATAACTCCCTGCAGTGGTACATGGACTATCCACATCTGCAACTAGTAAATATCTTCAATGATCAGAGATGAGACAATAGATGGAGAGGCTTCAGAGTTGCTACAGAGAATTCTTTCCCATTTTTCTGGTTGGTGGGTCTTGTCCATATGCTGAGGTTCTAACTGATTGCTATATTTGGTGTCAGGATGGAATTTTTCCATGGGTTAGATTGTCAAAGACCCTGGGATTTTTCACCTTCCTCTGGAGCACAGCTCATTTGCTAATTTGGATGAATCTCTGTACCTTGCAGTCTTTAAATCAAGTTTTGGAGGACTTCAGGCAGAGGTTATGGGACTATTGCAAAAAATAATGGCTAACGTTCTGTGGCTCATGATGTGCAGGAGGTCAGACTAGCTGACCATAATGGTCCCTTCTGGTTTTCAAGTCTATGACTAAGTTGGCAATTCCTCTCTAAACCAGAAGTATAGACATTAGAGATGGAGAAGACCTTTTAAGAGACTTGTATCATCTCTTCTGCCACTGCAGCAGTGCTACTTATTTTACATTCCCTAGTGCTTTGTCCAATAATGGTACTTCATTGGTTAGTGATCTTGTTCCATTTTGCAGGCTCTGGTGGTACATAACCTATACATTTTAGCTCCAAAACAAACATGAATGGCTAGAGCTGATTGGCATACATAGATTAATGCAAATGTGATAATCATATACAGAGATGCATACTTTCCATATAGGTAATAAAATAGTTTCCACATCAAATGAAGTTTGATCATAGAAAACAAAATTTTGGGAAATTTTTCTGTCAACCTCTTATTCTATTTTCTTAGCTCTATTCATTTTAGCATTCTCCTTCTCTTCATAATCTCATGTATTATAGAAGATTATATACAGTTTAGAAGACTATACAACCTCCCCAAAGGGATACATGGATTCTTTTCATGGTAAACATTTTCTTTTTCTCTTTCTACAGATAGCATTATCAAGGAAGCAATGAGGTTATCCAGTGCATCCATGACAGTCAGAGTTGCTAAGGAGGATTTCATTTTGCACTTGGATAAGGAGTCCTACAATATCCGCAAAGATGACATTGTAGCTCTTTATCCTCAGCTGCTGCACTTTGATCCAGACATCTATGCTGATCCCTTGGTGAGTAATTACAGGGACATACCAAGTTCTTTGTTCCAGGAGGTTAACTTCCTGTTGTTAAAGTATTTGTCACCAGTGCCCCTGTGGTTGGTGCTTCACTGTACCACACAGATCCTGGATTCATGCCTGGAAACTTTCTGAACAGGCTGGGGTTATGAGTGCAGTGGAAGCAGCAAAATCAGCACTGGCTTTACATCACTCTGCAAACAGAACCCTTTGGCTGAGCAAAAAAGGGGTGGTAGGTTTAAAGGAAGTTCCCTTCAGTTTTCCTCAGCCTGAGAAAGCCACCATGCTGTGGGTTTCAAGTGAGGACAAGAGAAGGGAGTGTCCTTCCAGACAGAGAGCAATAGTAAGGGAGGTGGGATAGTCTTCTAATCTGGACATATATACACACAGACTGTAGCTGTGCTCTTTATGGGTCAAGAAAAGGCAAGTAGCGATGCAAAAATCTTTCTCACACCAGTGCCCCTGCACAAGGGCTGGTGTTCTGCTACCCTAAGTGCAAGAGCTGCTCAGGGTTAGGCCTTTCAGAGGGTAACCTCTTTAAAAAGGGTTTGGAGAATCTGGGGCCGGGCCAGCCACAAAGGTGGAGCTTACTGTGCACTGGCTGCTCTTCCCAGGAGACTGTATCAGCGTAGTTGCACAGCTTCCCCTTCCTGCCTGTGATTGTGCCCTATTGGCATATTCTGGCTCTAAAAGACTGTCAACGTTCATTACAGACATTCAAGTATGATCGCTACCTCGAGAATGGAGAAGAAAAGACTGTGTTCTATCGCAATGGTCACAAGTTAAAATACTATTACATGCCATTTGGAACAGGAATAGCAAAATGTCCTGGAAGATTATTTGCTGTCCACGAAATCAAACAGTTTTTAACTCTGGTACTTTCATACTTTGACATGGAGCTTCTTGACAGCAATGTACCCTGTCCTTCTTTAGACCAATCCCGAGCTGGGCTGGGTATTTTACAACCCACTAATGACATTGATTTCAGGTATAGACTGAAAAGTCTGTGAATATATAAAATGTTTTGTCTACAGGAGAAAAAATTAGTATGAAGATTATTATTGACGTAAAAAAGCCAACCAGATTATACCATAATGCTAATGCAATGTGAATACTACACAGTGCTGGTGGGGATTAGAGAAATGGTTATGTTTCCTTTCACCAAGGTATTCATATGACAAGCTGAGATTTTTGTGTTGGGGAAACTGGTGTACATTTTCTTTTCTGCCAGAAAACACAATTTCTCCCTGAGAATACAGTAAGAAGTTTGCCTTCAGAGTTAAATAATTTTCTTATATTTGTTTGTAGACATAATCTTGCCATTTTTGCAGATGAAATGCATTATGTATTATTATTGTAACATTTTTATTGTATAATGAGAGGGTTTTTTGTTTTGTGCCTATGGAAAATGTTTTATGTTTTCATGAAAAACTAGCAAAATGTTTGAGGAAAACCTACAAGATGCTTCACGTTTTAGTGAAAGTGCATTAGTTGTACTATATATCTGGTGTGAAAATCTTTTCACAAAACTCTAACCACATAGGCATAAATCATATTGACTGATGGAGACATTTCTCTCAATTGTCTGGTCTTTCATTATTTTTCAAAAAATCAGTATCATAAAAGCACTGAGCCAACCATGACTTGTTTTGCTTTTCCATATAATTCTGGTCCTTTCAGGGTTCCACACCTTGAGCATCTAACATCATACAAGACCATTAAATTTGGATTGAGCTTTTAGGAAGATTCCTTCAGGGTATAAGAGTGGTTTTCCTGTCATCTGTCAATGAAAAGAACAAAAGATAATTTTATCTACAGTTCTTTTTTTCACCTTTTCTTGCATGTTTTCAGGGATTAGAGGCTTGATCTTGTAATCCTTACTCATTAAAGTAACTCTTGTCTAGGAAGAGATCACATAAAGAGCTCTCAGCCCTTTCCAAACTCCATATTCAGGCAAAACTACCTGTAGTTAGTAATTTAATCTTAAATAAGACATTTGGGATTAAGCCCTAAATCTGTTTTAGCTTTTCCTTATGCTGCTCCTTCTCCACTAGCCTTTAAGTATTCCTGAGCAAAGAAAAAGAAAAGATTCTGCTACTTGTAATAATTTATTACTTGTATCTTGTCCTTTAATTTTATTTACTTTTAATTTTTAAAAGAGAGGTAAAAGCAGAAAATGACACTTGATTACTTAGTGTTTTAACTGTAAATATATTTTCATTTTTTATTGTAGCTGAAATTGTTGTAACCTTAATATGGACTATTATTGTCATAGTTTGTCATTCATATTTATGTCTAATTTAGAATACATTGCTGCTCTCACCTAAGGTGTATTAGATGTACATTAGTAAGCTACTCATCCATACCCTGTCAGGCCTTGCTACTTTTATGGTTTGTCTACTTTTTCGTAAAGAAAGTTCCTTTTGAAAATCAAGTTTCTGGAGTTGGGAGAGGCAGTCTGATATGGTATACAACATAGTCATTCAGCATCCTTTTTCTCTCCCTGATCTCCTTAACTTAGTTGCCTTTTTGGCAGCACTCTGTGGCCTAACTTGCTACTTTCCATTCACTTTGCACTGGGAAAACTAACTTGGAAGTGTTAAACAGTTGCTCATGTAGGTACATCATACCTGCGTGGGAAGGAGAACATAAGGATTCTCTCCAAGAATTCCATGGGGGACTGGAGTAAGGTTTTGCACCTTGTGGAATGGTTATTGATTTTAGCCCCAAATCCTGCTGATGGCAGGAAATCCGTAAGAGGCACAAAGGCCTGTGTTAGCTCTGAGGACCTGGTCACTTTTCCCCTCCCACTGCTGCTTGAAAATGCAGCTCCACTGGAGACAGATTTCAGGGTTTCCCCTAACCATGCCTGCCTCCCTTACAGGAGTTTCCAGGGGGTAAAGTAAGGGGTAACACACCGGAAAACCATTCTGGGGCCCCCTATTTTTAGGAAGCAACATTTTGGGGCCCCCTAAAACTAGAAGAATGCACCAGAATTCAGCATTCTGGTGTGTTGCCCCTTACATTAGTTTATCCCTTGGCCACAGCCCATACCCGGCTGCAAGACACAGACTCCAGCAGGCAGGGAGCTGACTCAGCTGAGCCGGGCTGGGAGTTTTTGAGTCTCCCAACCTGAGCATGCTTTGAGCATGCTCAGGGTGAGAGCAACCTGTGGCCAGAGATCAGTTGCCAGCCCCAAGCTGAAACTTCTCTGGCTAGCGTGCCCTGGCACTGCTGCCTCCTGGCACTGAGCTGGGAGCAGGCTCATCAAGGACAAAGAGAAACAGCTGAGGTAAGGCCTCAGCTTGGCATGTGTGAGCCCTGTGGTGGGGCTGAGGGAAGGGCTATTGGGGGGGTGCAGAGCTGCTGGGGGATAGGGAATGCTGCTAGGTCTTGTGTGGGGCAGGGTGTGTGTGTGTAGCTGCGGGTGAGGGTGTGGGTGGAGGTGTGGGTGGGTAGGTGGGGGTGGCGGTGTGAGGCTGGAGGTTGGGGTGAGGGGTTTAGTTGGGTATGTGTTTAGGTATGCAATTGGAAGGGTGTGTGTTGTGTAGCTGGAGGTGTGGAGTGGTGTAGTTGGGGGAGTGTGGGGCACGGGGGATGTGTGGGTGTGTGGAGTGGAGTGATAATTGATGCATGTAGTACTGAGAAGTTGAAAATGCCTACCTGGGCTGGCCCACACATGCATGAAGGGAGCCTGGACAATACGGAAGGGAGCCCAGATAATACAGGAAGGGGGCCCACTGATCAGGAGGGTTCTGGAGCCTACCAAATTATACTTTAACTACTGAGTTTCACACTGTACAGAGGGTGTGTGCATTAAATAGTATGACCCCAGGGTCTATTATCTTTTCTGGATAATGTCAATAAGTAATGTTGATGGAAGGCTGATGCACCCATCTCTCAACTCTATAACTCTGTCTCCAGCTTGTCCATTCCTATCCCTTTTCTTCACCTTCTAGATTTCTGCCTCAGTAAAAAACCCTGAATTGGATGTGAGAAAGAGGAGGGGCATCATGCCACAGAAGAACCCAACATCCCAATGCATAGTAGAGTTTAGAACTTTATGTAACAGTCCAGTTATAAGCAACCTAGCCACTTCATACGCCTGGGCTGTGGGGAGAAGCTTCAGATTCCCTTTTAAAGCCATCTCCTAGTACTTCTCTAGTACGTAGAGGACTCATGCTCCCCATTTAGGAAATAACCCACAGCTCACTGAAGCCAGTGAAAAGCTTTGTGTAGGTCCTTCACAAACAGAATACACCAAAGACTAACCGTATATGCAAATAGGCACAGTGGTAGCAGCAGCATCAACACCTAGGAAAATAGATAGCTGCTGAGTAAAGCATTGTAATGAGCACATTAAATGCAATACAGATCAACTAAAATATGTTTGCAGGTTCCAAAGGGGCAGCCATATTAGTCTAGTTCACTAAAACAAACAAGGGGTCCTGTGGCACTTAAAGACTATAAATTTGTTGGTCTTGAAGTGCCACAGGACTCCTTGTTTGTTTTATTAAAATATGTTTGATATTGAATCAAACACTGGAATTGCTGTTACTACCTATTATTAAAAATCTAGATGAAAATGTGCTTCCTTGCAACTTTCATATGTCCTCCAAAATTGTTGATGGCAATAATCTGAAATGTATTTTTAAAATTTGTGCTTCGAATTAAAATAGTTGTAAATATGCAGGGTGGTGGTAGTGGTGGTTGTGCATGGCTTTTATTTATACAGTTGGTGGCTGGATTAAACTTTGTTGTCTTCAGGTTACATATAACAGCTGCCCTTGAAGATAGTTGTGTAGGACAGTTAAACAGCCCCTTCACTGAATACAAAAACTCAGAATCATAGAAAAATAGGATTGGAGGGTACCTCATGAGGTCATCTAGTGCATCCCTCTTCTTAAAGCAGGACCAACCTCAACTAAACCATCCCAGTCAGGACTTTGTCAAGACAGGCCTTAAAAATGTCTAAGGATGGAGGTTCTGCCATCTCCCTAGTTAACCCCTTCCAGTGCTTCACCACCCTCCTAGTGAAGAAGTTTTTCCTCATATACAACCTATAGCTTCCCCACTGCAGCTTGAGATAATTGTTTCTAGTTCTGTCATGTATTACCACTGAAAACAGCTAGTTCCAGCCCCCCTGGAACCCCTTTCAGGTAGTTAAAGGCTGCTATCAAATCCACCCTCATTATTCTCTTCTGCAGGCTAAACAAGCCTAATTCCCTCAGCCTCTCCTCGTAAGTCATGTGCTTCAGCCTCCTAATTATTTTTGTTGCTTTCTGCAAGACTCTTTCCAATTTGTGTAAATCCTTTCTGTAGTGGGAGAGGGAGTCCAAAACTGGACAAAGTACTCCAAATGAGGCATCACCAGCCCTGACTAGGGGGGACTAGCCATTTCTTTCAGTCTGCTGCCAATACTTCTACCAATGCTGCCCTCTATGCCATTAGCCTTCTTGGCAATAAGCATGCACTGTCGACTCAATCAGCTTTTCGTCCACTGTAACCCCACATTCTTTTGTGCAGAGCTTTTACCTAATCAGTTGGTCCACAGTCTGTAGCCTTGCAAAGGATTCTTTCATCCTAAGCATAGGACTCTGCACTTGTCCTTGTTGAACCTTATCAGATTTCTTTTGGCCCAATCCTCTAATTTGTCTAAGTCACCCTGTACCCTATGCTTGCCCTAAAGTGTATCCACCACTCCTCCCAGCTAAGAATTATCTGCAAACTTGCTGATGAGGCAACATATCCCATCATCTAGATCATGAATGAAGAGGTTGAACAGAACCAGCCCCAGCAATGAACACTAGGGCACGCCTCTTGGTACCAGCTGCAAACTAGACATCAAGCTGTTGATCACTAAGCATTCAGCCCAATGATCTATCCAGCTTATAGGCTATGTCTACACACACATTGTTATTTTGAAATAAGGATTTCAAAATGAGTTATTTCGAAATAAAGTCCTTATTTTGAAATAAGTTAATTCGAATTAACAAAATGTTAATTCGAATTAAGGGAAAGCCTGCTGTTGAAACAGCTGTTATTTCAAAATGGTTATTTCGAAATAAAGCCGTTTGGGCATGTTGTTTCGAAACAGTTGTTTCAAAACAATGGTGTTGTTTTGAAACAACATGTCCAAACGACCTTATTTCGAAATAACCATTTCGAAATAACAGCCATTTCGAAACAATCGGGGTTTAACCTGTTTCAAAAGAGCAGTTCTTATTTGGAAAGGATGGGATCTGTCCTTTCGAAATAAGAAAACGTCATGTGGACCAAATATCTTTTATTTGGAAATAACCAGTGTTATTTCAAAATAAAAGTGCTGTGTAGACATACCCATAGTCCATTCATTCAACCCATAGTTCTTTAAACTCGCTGATAAGAATGCATACATGAGTTCTTTCAGGAATTTGATCTGTTGGCAGAGGGTTTTTGCTGGCCATTACATTGTTTGGATAAGGGGTGTGTGTGTGTGGGTAAGAAGCATGTATGTGTGCTTGGGCAAGCAGGAGGTGTGTGGATAAGTGGGTGTGTGAAGGGCATGTTTGGGTAAGAGGTGTGGGATAGGGCGCATGTGTGCTTGAAAAGCAGAATAGAGGAAGAGCAGTAGAAAGAAAGTCAGGTGGGCCCCGCCAGGAAGCACAGTGTTTGGCCCCGGAATAAGCCTAGAGACAGGTTTTGGGATGACATGGTGACTGAAAAGATCTTGGACCTAAGAGCAAGGACACTCCCATTGTTCGATTTCTCCTGTGTTCAGGGAAACAGGACTTCATACATTCTTTGCTAATAAATAAAATGGCATCAAAGAACTACATGACTCTGCCAGTTGGTCCCTCCACATGGAATAACTCACAGCACCACCAATTTGACTACTCACTCTTGCCCAAAGTACTGTCTTTGAGATGATAAATTTGGTCCAAAAATGAGTTCATACCAAGCACTAAAGAAAGAGAAGGTCCTGAGTATAAAAGAAATTACATTAAATCCAGATCCAATGCAGAATGAAACTATGCTGGCATCGAAGCCAAAATGTTGAGAGGGCATAGATGCAGCTATGCTGGGCCAAATAAGCAGCTGCACTGCAACCTCATGTGCCTGCTTTTCCTCTCCCAATTTTGCAATCATTCTGGTGCCCAGGAGCACCGGGCACCTCCAGAGACTGGGATGTAGGACAAGGGGAACTGGGAACTCTTGGTCCCCAAAGGGTGGGGGGATTGGATCTAAGCTTTTGGTACTTCCCAGGCAAGCAGAAATGAAGAAGAAAGATTGGCTCTAGGGTGCTCAGATCTGACTGGCCCTGATGTGGGAATGGTGCTCTTCAGTCTGACTGCCTCTCTGGGCAAGAGTTCATGACTGGATGCATCAGGGAGGCCTCAGAGCTGGGTGTGGAGAGATGTAGGGAAAACAGTGTTGGCTGGATGAGGAATGTGTGCAGAGCTGGGTGCAGATGCTATTGGAGAGCAGGGAGTCTGTATGGGAGAGATCTTGGGGCTGGCTTCAAGGCAGGGGATGGACTGCTCTGAGCAAATGCATGGCTGGAACTACTTGCATTTCCATGGCATTCACCTCTTCAAAGTACTGTTCAAATGTTAACAAATTCATCCGCGCAAAAGCCTGGCTATGCTTCTCACTCAGAGCAGGTCAGACATCCCTCACAAGCCTCCTCTGCACAAATAGGACATCTCCCTAGCACTTCCTGACTTCCCTTATCTCTTGAAAGAAGAGGGAGAAGAGACTTATAACCTTGAGGCTGACTGTGACAATTTGTATCCCCTATGGCAGTGGTTCCCAACATTTTCTCTGCCATGGCACACTTTGCTACCTTTAATTAACTTGAAGTACACCACAATATGGTTTCCAAATGAACTCATGAATATTCATGAGCCAGTGAGCCAATCCAGTGCTCTTTGAATAGTTTTTCAAAAAGTTTTGTGGCACACCTGTGTGCAGTGGCACACTGGTTGAGAACCACTGCCCTACGGTCATCCTTTTTATAAGACTGTGGTAAATTTTATGCAACACATGCCTTGTGAAGTATCATTTGAAAACTCATAATCTACTGAACATTATTGTCTTGGTAAAATATGTGTGACATCTCAGTCAGGTCAGGTGTCAACAAAATCAAAGACACTATCTATCACCTGACCTGACTGCATAGCCATTCTTTGGCAAGAAGAAAGGTATGAGGAAGAAAAGTACATCTTGGCAATGGAACTGCCAGAGGTTGCCAAGTAAACACACTGGCTTTTGTCTTAACTCCAGCTGAGGACGACTCACAAACAGGATATTAACTGTCCACCAGGAAATGTAGGCTCGAAATTAGATGCAAGTTTCTAGTCATCAGAGGAGTAGTTCTGGAATAGCCTTCTAAGGTGAGCTGTAAGGGCAAAAATACATAACTACCTTTAAAATTGAGCTTGATAAATTTATGGAGAGGATGATATGATGGGATGGCCTAGTTCAGCAATAGACTGAGTTTTGACTGCTGGTGGTGGATATGCCAGTGGCCTGAGAAGGGAAGTTGTATGGGGTGGGTTCTGAGTTATTATAGATCTGTTTCTTGGGTGACTGACTGGTAAGACTTGCCTACATGCTCAGGGTTTAACTGATCACCATATCTGGTGTCAGGAGGTTTCCGTTGTTTTGAAACAAGAGCTGTTATTCTGAAATGGCTTAAACCCCTTCTGTTTCGAAACAACGGTTATTTCAAAATGAGTTGTTTTGAAATAACCCCGTTGGGACATGCTGTTTCAAAATGACGGTTATTTCGAAACAACTTGTTTCGAAACAACCATCGTCCAGCCATGTTATTTCGAAACAAGTGTTGTTTCAAAATAACCATCTGACCTTTCTCCCAGGGGGCACAGCATCCTGGGGAACAGGAAGTTCCTGTCAGGGCATGCCTGTCAGGCAGCGTGGCCTGACCCTTCATTAGGCATGGCTGCTCAGGCAGGCACTGCCGCTGGGGGGCGACTCTGGGCCCCTGTCGGGACCCCCGAGGAGGTTTGCTGCCTCCTTAGGATCTGGCAGAGGCCAGACATCATGTCCCAGTTCTGGGCCTCCCACCAGAACCAGGACATATACTCAGACATTGCTGTGGCAATGTCTGAGCAGGGCCACCCCCGCACCAAAGATCAGGTCTGCAGCAAGGTCAAGGCCTTGCAGCAAGACCATGCATGGACCCAGGAGGCCAGGGAGCTCCGGGGGCAGGGAGCTCAGCCACCTGCCCCTACTATGAGGAGCTCCACTCTTTCCTGGGTCCAGAGCCCAGCGGTCTCCCTGCTCAGGCTCTGGACACAGGAGTCCAGCGGAGCCCCTCGTTGGGCCCGGAGGCACTGGGGTCCGATGTCTCCATCGGGGGGCCTCCAGCAGCAGCACCACCAGCAGCGGTGGCCACCCAGAGCAGCCTGGACCTGTTCGCTGGCCCAGAGGCGCTGAGCAGCCCAGAGGACCAGGGGTCCACCACCATCTCAGCTCATGGGTCCGACACGGAGCCTGGGACATCACACCGGACCTCTACAGCCCCTGTGGGCAAGTGTTCCCCTCCCACTGAGGCACACAGGGGTGGGCCTCTCCAGCAGGTCACGGGCAGCGAGGGGGTCCAGGGCCAGGCACCGGGGCAAGTAGGGCACAGGGTCGGCAGGTGCTGAGGCAGGTGGCACCGGGGTCATAGGCCCCTGTGTGCCTGGGGGTGGTTCACAAGCGCTGGCTGGTAAAGATGCAGCTGCATCTTGGGCGGGGTGGAGAGCATCCAGGGCACACCACTGGCAAGTGGCCTTGGGAGACCCCCTAGAGCAAGGCATGGCTGAGTCCAGTTCACCTTCATGGGCACCACTAGCATGTGTGCCTCCAGGGTACGGTTCCCAGATGTCTGGCAAAAGGAGAACATGGTCCCTTTTTACTGTCCTGTTCTTTTTACCCTCACATTTGCTGTCTGGCAGGCAGTTTAAAATACAGGAGTTTGTCAGGCTTTGTACTGTAGGGGTTGAAGGATCCTGGAATGCCCATAGAATACTGATTTGTACAGGCAAGTGTTCCCCCTAAACCCCGACGACTACCACAGCCAGACAACATTTTCACCCAGGGTCATCCAATGTCCTCCATTGGGTACTGTCCTGTCCTCCTTTCGAGGCTTTGGGGGCCAGTAGCCCTACCCCAGGGCAATGTCCCACGGGATCCTGGGGCCTGCTGACAGTCAGGACAGAGGTGTGTGCTGCAGATAGGCTGCACACAGACAGGGCCAGCAGGCGGCAGGGGCCAACTGTGTTTTCAGCTTCCCTCCAGCAGGCCACCCAGCCACTTGCCAGCCACCACCACTGCCAGCCCGAAGCCTCAGCCCCAGGGCACCCCGGCAGAGGAGGTGCCTTGAGGAGCTCGGTGCAAGGATGGAGGCGTCGACGCAGGCCTGGCGACGTGAGCAGGCCTAGTGGCAGGACGCTGCCCTCCGGGTCCTAAACCGGGTCGTGGCGGCAGAGGACAGGGCAGCCAAAGCCCAGGAGTGCTTCGGCCAGCAACTGCCAGCAGCCATCAAGGCCCATGCCGCCGCCATCCAAGAGCTGGGGGAGAGGCTGGCCCCGCCATGTCGCACTGAGGGTTCACCGCCTGGCCCTCCCTGGAAGCGATGACACACGTCGCCATGGGCACAGGCGGGATGTGCCACCCCCCCCAGGACCCTCCCACACGCGATGCCTGACTTCCCCCCTGACACCTGGACTCTCTCACTCCCTTCCCCCTTCCAAGTTGCCGCCCCCTCCCCGAACTCCCCAAAGTGACCCTCCCCCTTCCAAGTTGCTGCACCCTCCCCCGGACAGCCCCCACATTGCCTCATCCTGTAATCCCCCCCCCCCCCCAGCCCTTCCCTGCCCCAACCCCTGTACTGTTAAATGAATAGTTTGGCACCAATGTTCCCTCTAAGCTGGTGATGCAACTGAGCAAGTTACGGATGCACTTGGGGAGCTGATGGGCAGTGGCTCAGGGGCCCGGTCCGGGCCCAGAAACTTGCTCAGCTGCATCCATAAGTTGCTCAGCTGCATCACTGGCTTAGAGGGAACATTGGTGTGGACTCCCTAAGCCAACTTAATAAGGTCTACTTTAAGCCAATTTAAAGAAGAACTTGTTAAGGAGGCTTAACTAAGCCTCTAGTGTAGACGTAGCCCTGGTGAGGATGTGTTCCAAAGACCTAATGAGGTACATGTTGTTAAGGTTATGAACATGTTGTTACGCTATGAACATGTATTAGCTACATTTAACAATTGAAATCCCAGGGGGCGACGTAGTGCTCTCTGCACTGTCAATCACAGGGGAGT